>JAJEJO010000133.1:161914-174723 GCA_020662805.1 Glaucomys volans
TCTTTTCTCCATTGTATGTTTTTGACTCCTTTGTCTAGTATGATATAATTGTATTTTTGTTGGTTTGTCTCTCTTTCTTCTGTTCTGTGCCATTGGTCTGCCTGTCTATTTTGGTGAGAGTACCATGCTGTTTTTGTTACTATTGATCTGTAATACAGTTTAAAGTCTGGTATTGTGATAGGTCCTGCTTCACTCTTTCTGCTCAGGATTGTTTTGACTATTTGAGGCCTCTTATTCTTCCAGATGAAGTTCATGATTGCCTTCTTTATTTCTATGAGGAATGTCATTGAATTTTAATTGGAATTGCATTGGATCTGTATAATGCCTTTGGTAGAATGACCATTTTTACAATATTAATTCTGCCTATCCAAGAACATGGGAGATCTTTCCATCTTCTAAGATTTTCTTCAATTTCTTTCTTTAGTGTTCTGTAGTTTTCATTTTAAAGGTCTTTCACCTCTTTTGTTAGATTGATTCCCTAGTATTTTATTTTATTTTTTGAGTCTATTGTAAATGGAGTGTTTTTCCTAAGTTCTCTTTCATAGGACTCATCACTTATGAAAAGAAATGCATTAGATTTATGGGTATTGATTTTTTATCCTGCTACTTTGCTGAATTCATTTATTAGTTCTTCAAGTTTTCTAGTGGAGTTTTTTGGATCCTCTAAATATCAGGAAGACATACACAACTTAAACAGATCAATTTCAAGCACCAAAATAGAAGAAGTCATCAAAAGTCTACCAACCAAGAAAAGCCCAGGACCAAATGGATTCTCAGTCAAATTCTACAAGACCTTTAAAGAACTAATACCAATACTCCTCAAAGTATTCCATGATATAGAAAAGGGGAAAACTCTTCCAAACTCATTCTATCCATCTAGTATCACTCTGATACCAAACCAAAGAGGCATCAAAGAAAGAAAACTTCAGATCAATATCATTGATGAATATTGATGCAAAAATCCTTAACAAAATTCTGGCAAATTGCATACAAAACATATTAAAGATAGTACACTATGATCAAGTGGAGTTTTTCCCAGGGATGCAAGGTTGGTTCAACATCTGGAAATCAATAAGCATAATCCATCACATCCATAGACTTAAAGTTAAGAATCATATGATTATTTCAATAGATGTGGAGAAAGTATTTGATAAAATAAAGCACCACTTCATGCATAAAACACTTGAAAAAATAGGGATAGTTGGAGCATCTATTAATATTGTAAAGCTATCTATGCTAAATCCACAGTCAACATCATTCTAAGTGGAGAAAAACTGAAAGCATTCCCTCTATAAACTGGAACAAGACAGGGATGCCCTCTTTCACCACTTCTGTTCAACATCATCCTTGAAACACTAGCCAGAGCAATTAGACAGACCAAAGAAATTAAAGGGATACAAATAGGAAAAGAAGAACTCAAGCTGTCACTATTTGCTGATGACATGATTCTATATTTAAAGGATCCAAAAAAACTCCACTAAATAGGACAATTCTAAAACAAAGGGATAATAATATGCAATTTTAAAATATTTTCATACTTTTTGCTAATTATAATTAGGTATATAATTATTTGTTAAATTATTGTGTTTTGGGCTCAAGGTCAAATATGACTATGATCAGATAGTCTCAGAAGTTGGTCACTTTCCCTGATATTGAGACTTTTGTTTTCGAAGCTCCTCCTTATCTTGTCATTTTTGACTTTGTAGTTCCTCAAAGTGTCCTAACAATGGTTTGTGCAATTTTTATATAGAGAAATTACTCTGCTTTTCATTAAAGCTTATGATGGGTAATTTTGTATGACAACTTGACTGACTTAAGGGGCCCTTAGGCAGTTGGTAAGACATTATTTTTAGGTATGTCTGTAAGAATATTTCCTGGAGATATTAACATTTGAATCAGCAGTCTCAGTAAAGATTTGCCCTCACCAAAGAGGACTGGCATTATCAAACCCATTGAGGATCCCATTGGAACAAACATGTAGAAGAGGAAATTCATTCTCTCAGAAGAGCTAAGGCATCCATCTTCTCGTGGCTTGGGACATTGCTTCTCTTAATTCTCAAGCCTTCAGACCAGACAGAATAATATCACTGAATTTCCTGCTTCTTCAGCTCTCAGATAGCAAATTGTGGGACTTCTCAGCCTCCAAAATTTTGCTGGCTAATTCCCCATAATAAATCTCTCATGTATCTACCTATAATCTATTTGTTCTGTTTCTCTGGAGAATCTTGACTATTACAGGTCTATTAAGGTCAGACATTCTGCAAACATAGTATGCTTTCTTATGCTGGGCAACCTAAAAAAGAAAAAAAGAATTATACACACACACTGCAGGAAATAGTTTAATGTATAAAAAGAATCATTTATAGAAATTCATACAACTCAATTTTGCTTTTTTATTTTTAATGCAGAAAACTTCAAGCTAATAGTTTTAAATTACATATAATATGTATAATGTCACTATTTTAAAGACTTCACATCTAAAGCTCATTGTTGCATTTCTTTTTCTGTAATATATGAAGTGACTGAAACAAGAAATGCCTGAAATAATATTTTTGTAATAACACTGATTATTTCTGGTTGAGCAAACTTGAGAGAGATTTCTTTTTTCTGTAGTGCTTGAATTTTTAATAATTAATGCAGATAATATTTATAATAAAAAGGCATGAAAATCATTGCTATTAAAACTATTAGAAAAATGTTCTTACAAAAGCAAAATTTATATAAATTTATTTATATTGGTAATGTCAAAATGAATTGAAATATTTTTGCCCTTAACTCAGTAATTCCATTTGTAGAAATTTGACCATGGATGATGATATAGAATCTGGTTGAGGGGGATAAGAGAGGAATGGAGGATCTTTAGATTATGTAGAGGGAAATAGGGGGGTGGGGGTATGAAAAATGGAATGAGACAGACATCATTACCCTATGTTCATGTGTGATTAACAAGAATGAGATGAATGTACATCATGCACAACCATAGAAATGAAAATTGGTGCCCCATATGTGTACAATGAATCAAAATGAAGTCTGTAAAAATCAAACAAATAAATAAATAAAAATTTAAAAAAGAATTTAACAGTAGTATATTTAAATAATTAAAAATTGTATTCACAAATCCTATGGTTTACAAAAGAAAAATATTGGAAAACCTGTTCATATCATTTAATTAGAAAACAAATATATTAAATATGGTCATTTCCTACTCTGGTATACTTTACAACCACTAAAAGTAATGAGTTAGAGCAATGTGTTTTAACATGGAAGACTGTGATAGAACAGGAAGGGAAAAAATAAAAGAGGATTTACTGAACATTTAAAATGTGCTAGAAATTGTTTAACCACTTTTCATGCATAAACTTGGGTACTTCTTAGTAGCACTATGGTAACCACCACTTTACACATGAACATGCAGAGTCACTGAGCATGTCTGTTTCCCATTTGACAGAGGAGACTATAGCACCTTATTTCATTGCTTTTTCTTGTGACCACTTTGACGCTTCACCTTTAACATTAGGGATAACATGTGCAGCAGAATTCCATGTTTGTATGAGAAAGTGTTTGGAGACACAGGCAGAGCATGAGAACTCAAGTGTAAGACCTATTTTATGTACAAAAGAATCTGTGCTGTCTTGTCTCAAGTTGTTCAGGTAATTATCTCCCCACAAAAACTTTACTTCTTTCTGTATGATAATTTGTAATTACTTTACTTGCACTTTTTTGCAATTTTTAAATGGTAATAAATCAATAATTAAAGAGTTAAGTTATTTTTTCATGGGCTACAACATCCACCTGAAGTGAAACTGCTTGGGTTAGTGTTACTGAAGCTTCTGGCAGGTTGACACAGGAGAGGGGATTGTGTCAAAGTTGGCAAGTTGTGCCTTGCTAATCCTTTACTACACTGAATGAGCAACAAAGCATGATTTTGTTAGATTTCACTCCTGGTATTCCAACCTTAGCCCTGGGCATTTTCTGTCTCACTTTGATAAGGCCCCACTGCATAATATTGAACTGTCTCAACCTTTGCTAGTCTGAAATGAACCTCAGAGGAAGAATCTAAGTGTAGTTATCTGCCTGAAAAGAAGACCCAACATTTCCAGAAATACTTCTGGGTATTTAAAAAATATTTTGGGACAATGTGTCCTGAATACTATAAAGCCTTTGAAATTATAACTTTTAATCCACCATAAAGTATCTATAAAAATCAAAACTTCTCCAAAAGAATATTATGCTTATTTATTACATATTTTAAACTCCTTAGATATATTTTATTCTAATAATATAAACTTTTATTTCTGTTATTAGTTAAAATTCTCTTCAGGAAAATTACTTATTCAAATATTGAGGCAGCAGATATAGGAGGTGAGCCTGAGCTTCAAATGTTCCCAAAGAAGGAAATGTTCAACACACACTCTCTCTCTCAGATGATGAAGACATGTCAAAGGGGGCAAGAAGACAGTTGAAAGGCCATATCTAGAAAAATTTGAGGAATAAATAAATAGCATTGTACTGGATTATAACCTAAAGTATAAAATATCCTTTCATTCATGCTGATAGAAATACTAACTAAATGAATAATTGAGAGAGAACATACAAATTTCTTTTGGAGAAATCAAAATAATTGGTGTAGGCAGTCTGTTCTCAAGGGGATAGAACATAAATCCAGTCCCTTAATGTAGACTGGGCACAGTGACTGCTTCCAATTAGTACAGTATAAAACAAGAGAAGAGTTAACTATAGTTTAAAACTGACAAACTGACAAATGTTACCTCAGCCAGGTGATCAAAGTTAACAAAAGCAGTGGTAAGCCATATTCAGTACATGCTCCCTTGAGGTGCCATGACAAGAATGGGAGTGTACCTTTGTGGTTTTTTCCAAAACAAACAAAAAACAATGATCCTGGTCTTATAGTAAAGGAAACATCAGAAAAATTACACCTAAGCTACATTCCAAAATACCTACCCAGTATTGCTCCAAATTGCCCAAGTCATAAGAATAAGTCTGGAAAACTATCAAAGCCACAGAGATTCTAAGAAGATGTGACAATGAAATGCAAAGTGGTATTGTGGATAAAACCCTAGAAGAAATTTTATTGAAATAAAATAAGGACTTCAGTTAATAACAATGTAGTATTGGTGTTAGAATAAATATATCATATCAATGCAAGGTGTTATTGATGGGTGAAATGGGTGTGTGGTATGTGAGACCTCTATTGTCTTTGCCTTTTTCATGTAAGCATACAACGAATCCTAAACTACAATTAAGAAAAATTGTTGTTCTAGTGTGCAGTAGGGTGGCTTGAGATAATAATAATGTGCTATGTATTTCAAAAAAAGCATGAAGAAAGGATTTTGAATGTTTCTACCAAAGAGATAGTAAATGTTTGAAGAGATGAACGTACTTACCGTGATTTGAGCACTGACTCATGTACACATGTATGGAAAATATCGAATGGTACTTGATAAATAGTTATGATTTTAATGTTTCATTTAAAGAATTAAAAAGGTTTTTAAAATTAAAATTCTAAACTTAAGATGCATTAAGTAATAAAATTAAAATTATTTGTAGTTTTTGAAAGATTTCATTCTTGCAAGCCTTTCATCACTTTACAACAACCTTCAGTCAAGCAACCAACTGGCAAGCAGCCCAGCAAGAGATTCTGCAGCAAAACTACAGCTCAAGGAGCCAGAAAAGGAAAGGTTCCTCTAGTTGCAATGGTGTAGTTTTTCTTTCTAGCTCTTTGGATACAGCCGTGCAGATGATCATTTGAACAGCATGGCATACTGTCATTCTCTGATGCATTCTAAATCTTAGCATCCAATGATACAACAGATTGTGACTCTCATTCCAGAAATGCAAACAGAATTTGAATTGATGACTCCTGATCATCTCATAGTGATGATCTCTGTGTACAAAGTATCAGCAAATTGACGTGGGAAGGTAATGAGTCACTGATACCTTTTCAATTTGACTTTAATTACCTATAATATACTTTTTAAAATCTTTCAATGGTGTTTTCCTACTTTTAGTCAATCAATACTTAATAATGCTTAGTAAAATTATTTAGCCAAAGATAAAACAAAAGAGCAAAAGCTTTAAGAGAATGAACTACAGGAAGGAACACTGTCATACTGTGGCTGACCTTATGAACTTTGGTGATGAGCAGGCCTGGAAACCAGCCCCAATTCTGTTCTCAATATTTCAGTTGACTTTGGGCAACCTGAATAACATTCCTAAGTTTCAATTTCCTCATTCTTAAAATGGACACAATAATAATACCAATTACGGGTTTGTTGTGAAGATTAAAAGAGACTCTAAACACATCTCAGTGAAGTCAGTTTCTATTACTAATAAAAGATACTAGCTAGATTTATCACTGCATTTTTATACAAAGATAGGGATGCACAAATCTTTTATGTATGAATGCGCGTGCTTGCGCGTGCACGCACACACACGCTCACACACACGATTAAGAGAAGAGAATGAAAAGAAGGTAGAGTAATGCAACATTCTTGTTCATTCATTCAGCAGTCCCTGCTAGACATCAGAAAAGTTCCCAGTCTTGTGAGTGACACAAACCAATAAGGAGATCTATGCAATGCAATGTTTTAAGTGTCATAATAGAGTTACAGACAGTTATAGGAGAACCAAGGGCAGGATGAAAGGTAGACTGGAGGAGTTAGAATAGGCATGTTGGTGCTGCTGGGTGAAGTTTGCCTGGAAGCATGAGGAGAGACAGAAAGAGAACAAAAACATCAAAGGTCAGAGAGAGCTCAGGTGCTCAGGGAATTGTGTATGGTTTCTTGGTTTGTCAAGAAAGAAGAAATGCTGATGGAAGTGTACAACAAAAGAGGTGGGGAAGGCAGACTTAGGCTAGAGGGTATAGAGCATTAAGTAAAACTAGATGTCACTGCACCCATTAGGCTGGGGAAGTTACATTAACAAAAGCAAAGCATTCATAATTTTTAAAGAAGTAACTAATTAGGTATATATGCTGAAGGCTTAGTCCCAGAAGTAATACTTAAAGTCAAAACTACAATGGGAAAAACAAAAAAAGTAGATTCGGAGGGATAAGGAATTCATCTTCTAGTCTTGGTTTTGAAGGCTTCATCATAATCACAATGAGGCTTCCTAGTTTATATTCCAGGGTTTGTGGCTAATGTCAGATGGCTGTCATAAAGAAGGAAAGTGGTGATTTCAAAGGCAGACCTTTGCATACTAACTAGTTGCATGAACTTAATCAAGTTTTCTTTTGTGTTTCTGGGTCTCATGAAACTATGCAAGAATACAATTTACAAAACATTTTCAAATATTAATGATCCTTACCTCTCATTATGAAACACAAAATTATCTTTCTATTGGAAAATTTTCCTTCATTTAACATTTTCTTCTTCACAGTGTATTACTATTGTTATTCATTTATCTTTTTCTTTATATTGAAAAGAAGTAAAATCCCTTTGTGAGTTAAAATATCAACTTGATAAAAATCTGATAGCACAAAACGAATCACTGAATTCAGTTTCAGTTTATATGACTAGAAACACTTAAAGAAAAGATTGAGAGTAATCAGAGGACTAAAAATGTCACCAATAGCTTCCGTTCATTTTAAAGTCCTCTTTCAAAAGTGGAGGAAAGAAATGCTTCCTTTTATATCACATTGAATTATAAAATATTGAACTATAAGTGAATACATTTCCACTGAGTTTCCATCTATTATCATAGATCTGATTTTATCTTTCCTTTAAATATTTTAAAACTATATAAAACTCATGCTGGGTGTAGTGGAACATGCCTATGATCCCTGCAACTCTGGAGGCTGAGGCAGGAGGATCACAAGTCCTAAGCCAGTCTCAGCAACTTTCTAGGCCCTAAACTACTTAGTGAGACTTTCAAAACAAAACCAAAAAGTCCTGTCGATTGGGGATGTGACTCAGTGGTAAAGCACCTCTGGGTTCAATCCCCAGTACCAAAAACAAAAAAGCCCACCAAATTTTTGGGACTTGTTTCTTTCTATCAGTATTGAAATAATTTGTTGTTAGATGCCCACTTAAGGATAATGCTTATGGATTGAATTAAAATTCATTTTTTTAAATTGTCAGCCTTTTGGTTACTCTCTTATAGTACAGTTCTACCTGACCCCATTGTAAAAAAAATACCAATATCTTATATAGTTTAAGTGCAAAAAAAATTTTGACATTAATGTGTGATTTTAATTTATTAAAGTGTTAATAAAAATGTTTAGCACATGAAATTGTTTTTATTTTTATTTGTTCTTTTTAGATGTACATGACAGTAGAGTGTATTTTGACATATTATACATACATGGAGTATGCCTTATTCTAATTAGGACCCCATTATTGTACATTATTTGTAGTTACACTGGTTCTGTATTCATATATGCACATAGGAAACTTATGTCTGATTCATTCTACTGTCTTTCCTGTTCCTTCCCTTCATTCCTCTTTGTCTAATCCAGTGAACTTCTATTCTTACCTCCCCTACCCTTACTATGTATTAGCATCCACAAACCAGAGAGAACATTTGCCCTTTGGTTTTTTGGAATTGACTAACTTCATTTGACATAGCACATGAAATTTTAACACATGAAATTCTGCATGGTGTTATTCAAAACCAATAGTATACATAATGTATTTGCTTGTTATTTGAATCCCCTCACTCCCAGGGAGAAAGACAAATTCCACAGACTTGTTCTTTTCTACTCAGATGTAGGTGGCTAAAGTCTGATGGCTGGCATGAAGAAAGGGATTCCCTAATTTTGAAGCTAGATCTTTGTCTTGGTGTATCTGTCTCACTTCCTTACAACCAATGATCTTTATCAAAGCAGTAAATTTCTTAGATACTAAACTTTTCCATGAATTAAATAGAAATTGAAGTGACTTATTTCCCAATCACACAAACTTTATTGTAAGGACATAAAATATCTAGAAAGTAAAAATCATTCTTTAAATGCACATACTTATTTGCTATAAGTTATTTATTTCTAAATGATTTATTACTGATTTTGTATCATGGCATATTAATATTGGAGTAGAATTGGTAGCAAATATTAAATAATTTAAATATTTGAAAAGGTAGCAAATATCCCTTGTCATGCAATAAAGTAGTCTTTAATTTTACTCATTTAGATTTGCATCAATTACACAGTGAAATTCCATAAAAAACAAGTTAGGTGGTTAAGTTGATTTTTATTATGCCAATTAATATCAAGTTTATCTGAAGAATATGAATCTGAGACCATAAAAAGTACAATACCAACATATTTTACATATATACTCATATATATTTAATTTTAAAGGATCTTCCTTTAGAAAGTCATATTAGTTTGGCTCAAAGAGTATATATTCAGAACTTGCATTTTAATTCTTATTTTTTAGAGTGTATATGTGGAAGCATTAAATGCAAACTAGAATTGAATTGAAGATATATATTGTCCATATGTAGATCACAACCATTTTACATATTCACTTACATATTTCATCACATATTAAAATCACATAAATATATAATAATAAACTTATGTTGATCTGAGAAATGCAGCATTACTCTTAAAGGGAAAATAATTGATTTGCCTTTGCAATTCATATGAAAGATTCCCTAAATTAGCTTCGGTATAACTGACCTTAAATTATAGGCTATATACATAGAGAGCCACATTGGTGATCAGAAGTATTATGCAGAATTTGATTTACTGGGTTTGACTGCATGTATATGATTAAACTATTGTTAATAGAAATGAAGTATTTTCTGTACACAGTTGCAATTACCAGGTTACATATATTGGTCAATTTATGTCAGTGCTGGTAATAAATGTGAAGTCTATCTTTTTAAATGTAGAATCAATCTAATGTTGTACATAGGCAATTTTAGCACTCAATAATTGAGATTCCATAAAATCAACTTGCCATTTGGATGGCAATAGATGGAACAGCATGGAGTTTATGTTTTAATTACTTCAATATCTCACTGACATTAAAATGTCCCTGTTGGCAAAGGATAGGGTTATACACTGCACATGTACTTGGTAATCCACCAGTTGCACAGCCAGTGTTTGGATGGTGTCTAGTATACAGGAGTGAATGCTTTGGTCCTTTTTGTAAAGGAACAAAGATATTCTTACCTACTTTTTCATTTGACTCATAGCCTGTTGGGATCTTGTCAAAACTGAATTATATTTCTTGATGAAGAGAATACACTCTTTAGAGAATTTACTATTTAAATTGCAAGGTTGACATTGGGAGAACATGTGCCTTATATTCCATTTCTTGGAGAAAACATTGATGACCACAGATGGTCAGTAAAGTGGTCTCATACCTTGATCTCACCACAACCTCTTGTTTACATTTCTGAGCTCTTACTGCAATATGTTTTATTTCAGAAAAATAAACTCTCTTTTACACATCTTGAGCTGTAAATCTCTGTTGAGCAAGACTATTTCTGCTGTTAGTTTGTGATTTCTCATAGTTTTACAATCCCTCTAAGTATTTTCCCTCATTTAAAAATAACCATTTTATGTATTTAATATATTTTCATACTTTCACTAATTTTGAGTTGTAATTTGAAAGTTATTAGTGTACCAGTTCTGTTTTCAAGTCAAATGCAGAGCTGCATCTTTCCCTTGAAACTTTTTCAGATGAGTCATGCTGACCTATTCCTTAATATCACTGAAGACCAGGAGAAGCTTTGGTCTCTATACTTCTCTGCATGATGATTTTATCTCTACATTGTCATATGTGCCTACTCAGAATATTCCTATCTCATTCTTAGCCCTCCTGTTTTTTTTCTCCCCCTTTGCTCCTGCTTCTCTTCCTCCTCCCCCTTATCGTTCTTCATTTCCTGTTTTGTTTTACTCCCAATAGCTAGATACAACTACTCTGATAAGTGTTAATCCAGTCCAGATATTTGCCTCTTTAGCTAATCCATCAAAAGAAACTACTATTATATAGACTATCAGAAATGCAGTGTTTTTTCAGTAAAATCTCTAACCTTTCCCAGAACTGAGAAAGCTTATCATTCCCTCTCATTTTCATTATTGACTGCTACCAGATTTAGAGAAAGCACTTTTCTATATTTATATATTCATGATTCGTGGCTTGGCTCTTTTTTTTTTAAGGATTTGTTTTTAATTTTTTTTTCTTTTGATGATTTTTAACATTTTCAGTGGTTCTAAGAGAGGGGAGAAGAGTGAAATTGTCTTTATTCGTACATCTTTAAAGAAAGCATTCATTAATATCTTTTGAAGGGTCATGCCTTTATTTTGGTTTAGAAATTTATCTTTTAGGAATTTAATCATATGGAAATGGCTACAGATGCATGCAAAGATTTGTCAACAAAGATGCTTGCTAGAACACTGTTTATATTGATGATAAACAGGAAACCAAGACACTGACCATATGTCATTAATTAGTTAATGATTATAGAATAAACATAAGATGAAATACTTTCCCACTATACAAATCATATTGTAGGAAGGCGGTAAAATGAAATGCTCTCATATCATAAAATCATTTACTTGGTAGAATCTCATTTACTTTACACAGAATGAGAATATGAATATAAATTTGGGATATTAATTGATATCCCAGATGTGAGAGGTAGAAACATGAGGTTAAGGGAATACTTTTGTGAACTGGGCCTACTGTGCTGATCCCACATACATTCTTTTTAAAAAAAGAATCTAATCTACCTACAGCCCTATCTGGCTTAAGTCAATAGGGTATGCTACATATCTCAACAAACAACACATTATCTACAAGAGAAATGCAGGCCCAAAATGCTGAAAAGAAAAACAAAAGTCACACTAAAGGAAGGGGTGATTTCTGGGACTCTTACCTTGACCAGATTTCAGAACTCAGAGAGATAAGGATACTTCCCCTTAATCATAAAATCTGTAAGAACAGGTTCTAGTTATAACTGGTCAGCATGGGCCACAATGACCTAGCATAGTCCTGAATCTTTTTTTTTTTTTATTGAATTATTGAACACAAATGGAATACAGCTATTGTTTCTCTGGTTGTACACAAAGTAGAGTCACACAATCTGTGCGTTCATGCATGTACACAGGGCAATGGTATCTGTCACATATTCTGTTATTATGTTTACCCCCACCACGCCCCCACCCCTCCCTTCCCTCTATGCTATCTATCCTTCCTCCATTCTTGCCACCCTTCCCCCTCCATTATGCATCATCATTCATTTATCAGAGAGATCATTCAGCATTTGGATTTTGAGATTGGCTGATCTCACTTAGCATAACAGTCTCCAACATCATCCATTTACCTACAAATGCCATAACTTTATTCTTCTTTATGGCTGAATAATATTCCATTGTGTATATATACCACAGTTTCTTTATCCATTCATCTACTGAAGGGCATCTAGGTTGATTCCATAATCTAGCTATTGTGAATTGAGCAGCTATGAACATTGATGTGGCTGCATCACTGTAGCAATCTGATTTTAAGTCCTTTGAGTATAGGCCAAGGAGTGGGATAGCAGGGTCAAATGGTGGATCCATTCCAAGTTTTCTAAGGAATCTCCACACTGCTTTCCAGAGTGGCTGCACCAACTTGCACTCCCACCAGCAATGTATGAGTGTACCCTTTTCCCCACATCCTCGCCAACACCTGTTGTTGCCTGTGTTCTTAATAAAAGACATTCTAATTGGGGTAAGATGAAATCTTAAGGTGGTTTTTATTTGCATTTCTCTTATAACGAGGGATGTTGAACATTTTTTCATAAATCTGTGGATTGCTTGCAGATCTTCCTCTGTAAAGTGTCTGTTCATTTCC
>JAJEJO010000133.1:176806-198765 GCA_020662805.1 Glaucomys volans
TCCTCTTTTTCTAGGGCTTTGAGTTGTAATATGAGGTCATTGATTTGTTGACTTTTCATTCTTTTTTAAAATGCACTCCATGCAATGAATTTTCCTCAGAGCACTGCTTTCATAGTATCCCAGAGATTTTGATATGTTGTATCTTTGTTCTCTTGACCTCTAAGAATCTTTTAATTTCCCCCCTAATGTCTTCTGTTATCCATGTATCATTCAATAGCATATTATTTATTCTCCAGGTCTTAGAGTAGTTTTTGTTTCTAACTTTATCATTGATATCTAATTTCATTCCATTATGATCTGATAGTATACAAGGTAGTATCTCTATGTTTTTGTATTTGTTAAGAGTAGCTTTGTGGCATAACATGTGGTCTATTTTAGAGAAGGAACCATGAGCTGCTGAGAAGAAAGTGTATTTGCTTTTTGATGGATTGAATATTCTATATATGTCTGTTAAGTCCAAATTAGCGATTGTGTCATTGAGTCCTATAGTTTCTTTGTTTAATTTTTGTTTGGAAGATCTGTCCAACGGTGAGAGAGGAGTGTTAAAGTCTCCCAGTATTATTGTGTTTTGGTCTATTTGTTTCCTGAATTTGAGAAGGATCTGATTGACGTACATGGATGCACCATTGTTTGGTGCATAAATATTTATGATTGCTATGTCTTGTTGATTTATGCTACCTTTAAGCAATATGAAATGTCCTTGTTTATCTCTTCTGACTAACTTTGGTTTGAAGTCTGCTTTATCTGAAATGAGAATGGAAACCCCAGCTTTTTTACTCAGTCCATGTGCATGGTATGCTTTTTCCCAACCTTTCACCTTTAGTTTGTGGGCATGTTTTTCTATGAGATGAGTCTCTTGAAGGCAGCATATTGTTGGGTCTTTCTTTTTAATCCAGTCTGCCAGTCTATGTCTTTTGATTGATGAGTTCAGGCCATTTACATTCAGGGTTATTATTGAGATATGACTTGTATTTCCTGTCATTTTAGCTTTTTCAGGGTTTTTAGCTTAACTTTGTTTCTCCTTTGATTGACTCTTTCTTTAGAGTAATTCCTCCCCCATGATGACTGACATTGTTATTTTTTGTTTCTTCCTCTTCGAATATTTTGTTGAGAATGTTCTGTAGGGCAGGCTTTCTCTTTGTGAATTCTTTAAGCTTTTGTTTATCATGGAAGGATTTATTTCGTCCTCAAATCTGAAGGTAAGTTTTGCTGGGTATAAGATTCTTGGTTGGCATCCATTTTTTTTCAGAGCTTGAAATATTTTTGTTCCAGGCCCTTCTTGCTTTTAGGGTCTGGGCTGAGAAATCTGCTGATATGCGTATTGGTTTCCCCCTCTAGGTAATCTGATGTTTTTCTCTCGCAGCCTTTAAAATTCTATCTTTGTTTTGTATGTTAGGTATTTTCATTATAATGTGCCTTGGTGTGCCTTGTTGTAATTCTGTGCATTTGGTGTCCTGTAAGCTTCTTGTAATTGATTTTCCATCTCATTCATCATATTTGGGAAATTTTCTGATAATATTTCCTTGCACAGATTATTCATACCCTTGGTTTGTATCTCTGTGCCTTCCTCAATCCCAATTACTCTTAAATTTGGTCTTTTCATGATGTCCCATATTTCTTGGAGGTTTCGTTCATGATTCCTAACCATCCTCTCTGTTTGTTTGACTTTGTTTTCAAGATTAAATATTTTGTCTTCATTGTCTGAGTTTCTGTCTTCCAAGTGATCTATTCTGTTAATTATGCTTTCTATTGAGTTTTTAACTTGGTTTATTGTTTCCTTCATTTCCTTGCTTCCTTCAAGAATTTCTGTTTGTTTTTTTCTCACAATTTCTATCTCTTTATTGAAATGATTTTTTGCTTCCTCCAATTGCTCTATTAGCTGATAATTCTTAGCCTGAATCTGCTCTCAAGTCACATCATTCTCTTCTCGGATCATTTTAATTATGAACATTCTGAACTCCCTTCTGTCATTCCTTCTACCATGCTGTCTTTGGGTTCTCTTGATATATCATCTAGGTTTGATTGGGACACTTTCTTCCCGTGTTTTCTCATGCTGCTTGTGTATCTTCCCCTCTAGTAGTGTGAATCCGAGGGATTACAATTTCCCTGTGAAGACTTAAATTGTCCCTGCAGATTTCCAGTAACTCACCTGTTGCTTGAGAGGTGCTTGATCAAGCGGTGACCCAGGAAAGGTGCTGTCCCACTACCTCCAGGGAATGATCAATGCTTCTGGGCAGAGGCAGCCTAGTGTTGATAGACAATTAGATACAGCAAGGTGATAGACTCCGGGCCAGGGTGTGTACCTGGGCACTAGACCAAGTTGGGGTGGTGTCACAGAACTGTGCTCAGTGATGGAGACAATGGCTTGAGAGCCCAGGCTGGCCTGAACTCCTCGCTGGGATCTCAGGTGGTGGCAGGTGGTTGCTCTCTCCTGGGGACACTGTAAGCTGGCGCCAAAGGCCCTAAGCTCCTCACTGGAGTCAGCAACCCCAGAGGCTCCCGGCCAGACCTCTCCAGAAGCCAGGGCGAAGTCCCAGGCAACCGGAGAAGGGCCTAGTCTTGAATCTTTATCATGCTCAGTGAGGACTTGAAAGTCTGGTATCCTCTTGCTGTTAGTCAAAAGTCAAGAGGTGGATCTAGACAGGAATTCTATGGAAATTTTCCTGTCACCCCCCAAAAAAAATTAAACTGGAAGGCAGCAGTGTCATGTTGTCCTTCTCTCTGAGAGGGCCTACTTATCCCTTGAAAGTATCATTTGTGTATCCCATTTAATAAACTCATGCCTGCTACTCTAATCAACAAGTCTGAAATCTTCCTGGAGTGATCTCAAGGATCCCTTAGAGAGAAACACAGTACCTCCCTCAGTTCTGTGGTAGATCCTTGCTTTGGAATATTAATTATCAGAAACTATGTTCAGTGATGGGCTACAGGGTGAAAATTATAATTTAAATGAAAGTAAAAATCTTATAATCATCCATTCCATGTATTTTATTATATTTTTGTTAGAGTGTTGATAAAATGATATAAATAAGTTGCCTATAAGCAGACACCACATATATAGGGAACAAAATTAAATTATCTCCTCATAATAATAAATTCTTCAGCTAGGACTTTCAGAAATTCATATTTTCCAGGCATACATATAGCAGTGTGATCTGTTCAACGGAATGATTTGTGAAGTTTGTTCATGACTGTCAGGGTGAAGGACTTGCTCTCATTTCTCTTTTTATTTTTTCGCATCCCATTTGGCTAAAATGCCAACACAGCAGGGTGACCTCTTTAGTAACACACCTATAAGAGGAACTTCCCAGGAATTAAAGAGATGTAGGCTAAAACATCTTTCATTAGAACCTGGTTTAAATATCCAGGCCCTATACTTCACCTGATAAATGAGAAAAACAAACTTTTATTTTATGTCCTGTCATTTATGATTCCACTAAACAGGCAAATATATCAGTGCTACCAAATATAGCATGCAGAAGTAGAACATTCTTTAGTTGAGACACCAAAAAGTCAATCTGACAGAGACTAAAGTAAATTCTAAGAAAAGAGGCAAACGTATTAAAAAGATAACAGAAGTATTGGTTCTTTCTCTTCATTCCCTCATTTGTTCAGTAATTTATGCATGCCAATAAGGATTCATGAATATGTACTTGGGCACATTTCTAATTGTAGTCATTGGAAACTCTTCTAATTTGCCTCTTGTGTCTGGTTTTAATAATTCCCTGTTATTAATTAGTTTATTATTAAATTATGTCCAAATATATTGGTACCACAAAGGTTTCAGTCTTATTTTTCCTGTTTCTTGCCCCAACTCTAAATTCAATCATTTTCCCTTGGAACCCTTATTATTAAAATTCATTTTTTCTGTATTTTATTCTAGGAGTTGTATAACTGCATGTTTACATTGAAGTCTAAGATCCATTTTGAATTCCCTTTGGTATAAAGCAAGATATATTTTGAGGTTAATTTTGTTCTTTTTTTATTCATTTGTTTGTTTGGGATTAACTGTTCTTTGCAAACCTAAGAATATTTCCTTTTGTTTCTAATTGCTGTTTAAAGAGGAAAAAAAAATAGTAAACATTGGATTCTGTCAAATGCTTTTTTGCATCAATTGAAATGATTGCATGATCACCCTTAGTCTGGTAAAATGATGAACTACACTGACTGATTTTCACATGCTGAAACAGGCTTGCCCCCAGGTGATGAAACCCACTTGGTTGTCGTGTATTACTTAGTTTATAATTTGGTGGATCTGATTACTAATATTTTGTTAAAGATTTTTGTGGTTGTTCTTGAAAATGTGTGCATGTTCACCTATATAATTGCTCAGGTCCATTTAGATTCTCTCTTTTCTTGAACATCATTTTGATGTTGTATATATTCCAAATATTTCATCCAGGTCCTCAGACTTGTGACTGTGGAGTTGTTAGTTGTATTCCCTTAATGTATTCTTGAGTGTTTGGATTCAATAGTGCTGTTCCCTCTTTCAAAGCTGATATTGTGAGATATTCATTTGAGGGTGGGGAGGTAGTTGGTATCACTGGGTTATAAGGAAAGTCTGTAAGAGGGTGTCAATTCCATATAAATACAGTCTCAGGGTGAAAACCTTCACACTCTCATGCTAATCCATATTTAATGCATAATAACTTGTTAATTATCTCTGAGTGAATGCTCTAATCAATTTACATGGTATTTAGTGGCATTTGTTCATACTAGTATCTGATCCCATTTTTCCCTATAGATACCTGTCTCACCCCAAATTTTAAATTAATTAATCAATTAATTTTTTTGTATGGGGATTAAACCCAGGGCCTTCTCACCACTAAGCCATATCCCCAGCCTTTTTTTATTTTGAAACAGGGTCTTACTAAGTGGCTTAGGGCCTCTCTAAGATGCTGAGATGGGCCTCAATCTTGAGTTTCTCCTTCCTTAGCCTCCTAAATCACTGGGATTACATGCCTATGTACACTATACCAACCACAGATTTCAATTTAGTTATTTGTCCTTCAATTTAAGCTCTCTCAAAAATTCAGAAAAGTCTTTATTTTTCAGCCAATGCCCTGTCATAAGGGTGGGCAAAACTTTCTTTTTAGCTCTACAAATCTTATCAGGTAATAGAAATCTTTAACACATAGGAAAAAATCTGTTGATTTAAAAAATTAATATAAAACAAAAAAATTAAAGATAACTAGAGAAAAGAGCTAGATTCCTCATGATATTCCTCATGATATGAGGAATCAGAGAGTAAAGAAGGAGGTTGGCATCATTAGGTTGCAGAACTTTTGGAAAGTGGTCTCAATGCAGCCAGGTTTAGGGCTCACACTTCCAAGTTGAACACACTGCCAGCAGGTGCTGCTGTCTGAAGAGACCAGAGAGGTGCCCATGTGAGGTGTGGGTTTATACCTCTTGGTGGAGGGCATGAGTGGCTAGTGCCACAGCAGGGCTCCAGTGTGACTGGCTGTGAGTACAGGGGAGAAAGTAAGAACGAGATAGGAAACAGCTCCAGATATGTTAATTACACATCCATGTCAATAAAAAACTTCTGCTAGGATGATGTTGAGAAGAAAAGTGAGCAAGTTAGGAATGTTATGACCACTCAAACTCCTCCAGATTTCCTGATTCTTTGTTTCTAGTGCTTTCTGTTAGCTGAAATGATGCAGGAAGAAAGCAAACAAAAAGCAGAATCACACCCCCGCACGATCAGAGATGTACACGATGTGGAGAGAGAAGAAAATAGCTTAATAATCACAATAAGCCCAAAAATGTACATGTATTACTTTAAAAAATGTTTACTCTGGCCAAAGAAATGCATATATTTGCATATATGTAATTTAAATGTATATATGTATGTGTATATATATACATTTATATTATATAAAATGAATAAATTACAATATATACCTTATTATAGCACTCGCTTTTAAGAGGAAAAGGGACTTAAGAGATGAAGAGACAAAGAGAGCTATAACTAGTTCTATTTTAAATCCTGTTTTTCTTTTCTTACTGTTTAGTTTTGTTTGTTTGTTTGTTTGTTTGTTTGCTTCACCTTGACAGAGGAGACGAGCTAGCTAGAATCTACAAATCTAAAATTTTAAGGCTATTAGAATGACCTACCTACTTCACCAGATGCATCCTCTGAGGGCAGGATTCTCCATAGCATAATAACAACAGCTTTGAAAAGCATATCATTAGAAATGTAATAACATATTCTCAGTACATCATGTCACATTCTGGGTACATTATCCTTCTGCTGTGTGAATTTGATTCCCATTACCACAAAGATACAAAACAAAGAGAACTAAACTTTAACAGCTTTATTTGTTTTAGGACTAATGGTTATCATTGCTAATTTTTTAAATCAGTATTACACAGAAAGAAAAGATAGGACATTTAAGTATCTACCAGTCTTCAATTTTTCTGTATACTAGAAAATATATATATAAATATATAGAAAAGATACTAATTTTATAGAAATATATAGAAAATATACTAATTTTACTGTTTCTGGAACTATTTTATCATAACCATTTTATCATACTTTACTGTTTCTAGAACTATTTTATCATAATTTTTTCACTTATGATAAATCATTTAAATATTACTATGTGAAAAGTAATAAGCATTCCTAGAATATAGAGTATGGAATTCTTTACATATTGGTACATAGTGTTAAAGAATAGCACACATCAGCATAAAAAACACAAAGTATTTGAGCTGTATATTGTAGCCCTTTAGTAGGTGTCTTTGTTCAGGATTTTAACATTCTCTCAGGTCATTCGCATGTGTTTAATATAAAACCAAAACTATCAGAGATGATCATGACATGTGCACCCTTTCTTTAAGCTGCCCCCAGGAATGGGGGAATAGTCAGATTGCTAAAAAGGGACATAAAGGGAACTCAAATGATTTTTTTTTTTGCCAAAAGGTATTCCATATATCACAGCTGTGAATCCAACTGTTAATATTCATGCATCCTTTTATTATACCTTCAAATTACCGTGTGAACTCCTGCTGTTATGAACAAATAAACCTGCATACTAGATGTGTGTAAGCTGTCACTTATAATTCAAAAACAAAAATCAACCAAAAGTAAGACTTTATTGAATGTGTTTTTGGTGGTAAAGGTGGACATGTCTATTTGCATTTTCAATATAGAAGCTTGACTAAGTTTTGTGATCTAACTTCAGTTACAAAACTTTATCTTCATTATTACATTCCATTGGAAAAAGAGTAGGACAATATTTTATTATTTTATAAAATATGAAGAATTTTTAGTAAACAATATATTCTCATATTTGAATTTGAAGTGGAGAAAGGTTAATCCTGTCTCTCTTGCTATATGTATACATCAGTTTACATTATTTATACATGGTATATACATTATAGTTTGAGGAAAATAAAAATTACATGAATGTGCATAATAGAATAATTATTTCCTTATGAATCTTCTTCACTGATATGGTCCACCAAGAGATTACCTTTTCAAAAACTCAAATCATATAGACATGCATTTTGAGTTCTAGATCAAAACTAGTATGGTAGCTTGAGAGCTACTCACGAGGCTGATGAGGGAGAATCCCTTAATCCCAGGAGTTTGAAACCAGCCTGAGCAACATAGTGACACACTGTCTCAAGGAAACAAAAATACATATATTCTTCCTTATGAAGTAAATAAATACAAACTAGGTAATGAAAATGATAAATTCACATGTGTAAGGAGTACCAAAAGCATTTGCAACATAAAAAGTGCATTAAAATATGAATTTTGAAATTCAAGGTTAAATGTTCAATGTCATTTTCAAAAATATAGAAAGAAAGGCATAATTGATAATTTTAAAACTGCTTTCCAGTTATGTTATTTCTCTTGAAACATTATTCTGTACTGTTGAGAGTACATGACAAGCACTTCATACATGTTTCTTGAAGCAAACTTTTCATTGGATATTTTAAACCAAGAAAAATAATAGTACTCTACTATATTGCAGACTGTATTCTGAAACAGTGTAACAGTTAATAAGTGAAAATATATAATTTTATGGTGCACCTACAGGCTTCAAACCTCCATTTGAAATATTCTCAGTGAAAGCTAATTCAACAAAGAAGTTTATGCTAATATTGTTGAGTGCAATGTAAGGGGAAGGAGAAGCAACCTCTGCTGAACCTTTAAAATCATTGCAATGAGTTAAGGTTCTGTTAATACATCATCTTCCATATATTTCAAAATTAAAATTACAAAAAGCATTTAGAGTTAGAGAATGGAATTCATGCCCAGTGTCTCAGAAAATCACTCAAAAAGTACCACATTCAACTCATTATGTGATAATTACTGCCACTCAGGAGTTACCTCATAATCACATTTAGCCTGAATTGTGTTGTAATGGAATAACAGAACAAAACAGATAATGTATTTTTCTGATATGCCACATAAGTGAGCATTGCATTGGGTATAGATTTTTGGTAATTATTGAAAGTAATCAATAATAATATAGAATATTAAATTTGAAACTTTTTCTCTTGTATTTGTAATACCAGCTTTAAATCTAGTCTATTGCTTGGAACCCAAATTGCCCATGTATTCTAGTTTACCTTACAGGACAACATAATTCTTTCCTCTACCCAGGTATACACAATGTAAAAGATCTTGTAGCCATGAAACACTTATGCCAAAGTCAACTAATATCCACCTGACTCATGCATTGTTATTGAAATCTAGCACCTTGCCTTTATTCACAGTGACACTAATCTAATATAACAAAATTAAAAATTGTTCAATTGTGGCTTAACTATCCACATACATGGGGATATTTCTTGTCCTGTCTGTGGATTACATCTATAAAACTATGTATCTTGTCAGCTCTGCCCATGTCGAAGGACAGATTGCCTCACACTGTTCCAGTTAGTTCCCTTTCACAACCAATGTAGGAACCCATCCCAGACCCATCCTCCATCCTTTTAGAGACCCTTTCTGCCCTGCAAACCTTTCCTGCAGCCACTACAAGCAAGAAACATTCCATTTAAGATTTTTAAAATTATTTTTGAGGAAAAACAATGTGACTCAAACATCAGTTGCCTTTGGAATTTGTTCAACTGCAAGAGAACAGAACTATGGTTACTGGGAGACCAATGACTTTGCTAAAGTGATTTGGACAGATTGAATAGCTGGAAGGGCATGGCTTTCAAAATAGAATGGACAGGCAAGACAGCACACAAGAAATCTGATGCTGAATGATTACAGAATGAAGGCTGCACTACCTGGACAGTCAGGTCAGACATTAGACGATTAGTCATGTCAAATATGTACTTACTAGGGATCTTAAGAATAGAGGTAGCATTGGATGATTAACTTGGTGTAATAGCTAATTTAACTATTACAATGTTAGCTCAATTTACAGACAAAAATCGACTTGATTTCTGATTAACAGTAAGTTTAAGGAAAAACTGCCTTTAAACAAAGACCATATTATTTGTACATTTACCTATTCAGAGCACATTTCTTATGGATAGAAAATATTACCAAGTTTTTCACATATAAATAGTATATGAAATTTTCCACACAGGGATGCTTTAAGTATTTTTCAGAAAAATCTACAGAAGATACAGAAGAAACTATACTGTTATTTGAGAATGTACTGAATTTTGTCAACTTGGGTATATAATTGCTTTCAGTTTTGAAGGATTTTAAATTATTTTTCTGCTACTTCATTAGTACAACTAAAATGGCTCTTACACATTTAAAGAATCATAAGACATAATTTTATCAAATGAAAAAAATTTAGATAAGAAGGAAACCAGTTTCCTAATTTATCACACTTGGCTGAATTGATTTGTGGAGTTTTAAATTTAAAGTCTATATTCACTCTGTATTGTATTTGTAAAAAATTTTAAATTGTAAAAAGTTTTTAAATCACGGTTGTATTTTTAAGAACTAGTAGAAGTAGTTAAAGATTTCTATCGTGTGTCTTTATTAATATTCCCCAAAAGCAATACTGTGCCAGCTGCGGTGGTACATGCCTGTAATCCCAATGGTTTGTGAGATTGAGGCAGGAGGACTGCAAGTTCAAAACCAGTTTCAGCCTCTTATTGAAGCCCTAAACCACTCAGTAAGACCCTGTCTCAAAGTAAAAAAAAAAAAAAAAAAAAAAAGAAAAAAAAAAAAAAAAATAAAAAAAAAAGGAGATGAGGCTTAGGGCTAAGTGATAAAGCAACATTGGGTTCAAATTTAAAACAAAAAAAAAAAAAAAAAACCTGTAAACAGGAATTATAGGTGGAGATTTACACTTGATTTTTAAGAAGATCAATGATAATTTTCTAAATCTGAAATTAGTAGGAAAGAGAAAACATGCCCCTGTGTTAGACAGAATAACCCCTCCCAAAATGCCCACATACTCATCCTCGACACTAGTGACAAAACTGACATTACAGATGTCATTAAGAATCTTGAAATATCTAAATTATCCTGGATTATCATAGTGAACCAAATCACAGGTGTCCTTAAAAGAGAAAGTCAATGAAATTGTGATTATAGAAGTGGAAGTCAGAAAAATGAAGTCAAGAGCCTAAAAGGTGGGCAGCTTCTAAAAGCTGGAAAAGAAGAGCGTTCAAATCTCCTATTGAACCTCAAGAAAGAACCTGATCCTGCTAATCATTTTAGACTTGTAACCTCAAAAACTGTAAGATATCAAAAATGTACTGTCTCAAGTCACAAAATTAGCAATGTTTTGACACAACAGCAACATATCCAAATGCAATAGAATGTAGTATGGAAGAGAAAACAACTACCAGCCACTAAAAAGGCAGTGACCTCCAGGAAGAGCTGGTTGTCAGCTGAGTCAAAACATGGCGGAGAAGTTACACAGCACATGGTGAAAACACCTGGGAAAAACTTTTAGGAGATTGGAAAGAATAGAAGATGGGATCAAAAAAGGGCTTGTTCAAACCTGTATAGCAATAAGAGTTCTTAGGAGAGTAAAGATGAAATGGAGTCCTGGGCTTTCCATACCTTACAAAATGAAGAAGAGAAGACACATGAGATTCATATTGATGGTTCGTCACAGGATGCCTGGTGGTGGTGAATTAGGAATTTGGAAGAATGGACTTCCAAAGAATAGTATCTTTGCCCATGAGATCTTAGAGGAAAAGCCAGGGTGGTTTTAAAATGAGTACCTAGGACTCTCAATCTCTCTTTATTCTACTCACTATGTAAAATTCTGGGACTTTTTTTCTTTTTTTTTTTTATTGGGACAGCATAAAAGTTTCAGGAGTTTATGATAAAATAAATAATATACAGACACTAGAATCTGAGAAGCATAAGTAAATCAATTTTATCATATAATTTAAAAGGGTATATTTAGTGGCTTTGTGAGTCTTTGAAGGAAAGAATTTTCTTGGGTCATGGCAAACCATATAGAAGCTTCCTTGATAAGGAGTGATAGATACCTCAAATTTGTATTGAATGTCTCTGTTTGAATTTCGTAAGAAAAAAGGATCTTATGGGGTGTTGTGCATAAGGAGAATATGATAATTATCAATTTCAATAATGAACTCGAGTTTTTTCTCTTTGTTTTGAGAGTCAGCTTTTAGGAGGAGTTGAGATATTTCACAATGACCTTTGGGAAATTAAAATTCTTATTTGTACTTTTGCAGGGAAAAATATTAAGTGATATGAGTCACTCACATATAAGGTAGAAATCCAAGAAGCCTTAAGTATATATATATTCAATGCATGCAATTTAAAATGCAATTTTAACAATAGGATGAGAAAGAAGAAAGGATGTCTGATGAGTCCTCATTTTCTTTCCACTTGAAAAATGAATGCCTTATTTTACTGCAAGCTTTCAGTACAATATGTTAGTCCATGAATTTTGTAGAAGATGAATCCATAGGAAATTATCAGAGCAGCGATATAAGTCCCAAAGCCTAAATTCAACAGCAGTTGTACATGTATTAGTTCAGCAAGCAGTACTGGATTTTCACAAACATGCTGACTTATGATGACCAAAATGAGAAATGAATAACTAGCAATGGAGCCTGAATAGCAATAAGTGGAAGTCGGCAGATGGTGTGTGAATATCACACTGGCACTGGAAAATAGCAGAACAGACAGCCATGCTTACTATGATGACAGATTGACTGACTAGAAAAAGCTTGAATGCACTTGTGGTGTTTTCCCTAGTGTTTTAATTGGAGACATAAAAGTTCATACTAAGCACCATAGAAATGAGAAGTCAAATTCAACTTAGTATAGGCTTTATGTATGTGTTCAATATTTTTTGAGGGTGGAGTGATCTATATACTGGCTAATTAGCATAGAAAATGAACTATTTTTCCTTTATTAAGAGATTCTAATGTTTTTAGTGAATGTCCTTTGAAATAAAACTGTGACCTTAAAAAAAATCAATACTATACTACTTACTTTCCATGATATACAGCTTATGATAAAATGTGATATTTAATTATTTTTCAAGAAAATATAGCCACTTAGGTGATTTTGGCACAAGCATTATTTGTCTCTTCCTTACTTCAAAAGTTCGCATTAAATCATGTGAAAAATACAGTCTTTTTCCTGGAATGATGTTCCAATTTGTCTATAAATTTGTGGGCATGTCAAATGCGCATTAAGATGCAGACTTCCTAGGCAAGCAAACATCATGGTGCTTGGTTTAAATGATCAGTGACAAAACAAAATACATTAGAAACATGAGGAAATATCCATCCAAGAAACATATTGATAAGATTATTTGAAGATATGATTTGCAGATGTGGAAACAATACATTTCTTAAGGGTTTCAGATATGATCTCTTATCTTCAAATAATTATGGAAGAGGTTCTTGACTTCATAAAATCATGGTGTCTCTTCTTGCCTATGCATATAAACTATGAACAAAAGGGGAAACCCAGACCTTCAAATGTGATCAGACTAAGTATGACAGGACATTAATATTACCTAAAATGTGTGGTCAAGACAGTGTGTTCTTGCCTCTGTAGAATCAGTAACCACCTCCTGCTCCTCAGAATCCTGATTCACTCACAACTCACAGGAGTAATTCCTTTTAAAAAATTGAATTCCCTTTCCTATGTGGATATTTAGGAGGATATTGAAAACATTTTGAAAAACAAAAGCATAATCAATGACTGAGTCAGTTTTAAAATCTTTATCTTATAAATCAAATTATCCAGTAATTTTTATTATTTTGATGAATTTGTATGATGCTTCGAATGTTAGCATAAGTGTGTTGAATTTTCTGTCATAAGGGACAGAAATCTGAGTTTGGAAAGTTTAGACATTATTTGGTAGGATTTTCATCTTTCAAAATGAAAATCTAATGGAAATCTAGTCCATTATCCCAAGTGATAAATATTAAATTGACCAGTTCATTAGGCTAGTGTGTCTTTAATGCTTTTCTGAGTCCCTTAAATTTAAATACCTAGACTTACGTTAATCTACAAAATCGATTTGGATGTATAAAATCTGTTCGGTATTTGACAATAACTCCTTTATCAGTGTTTAGAGATCTTTTTATCTGCAAATTGTAGCTAGCATCCAATAAACTTGCACTGGCTGTATAAATAGTTGCCATTTTTATAGTTATTTAGTTAAAGTCCCAAACAACAGAATAAAAACAAAACTTTCATAAAGCAAGTATAAGAACCAATGTAGTATGTGCTTTTCACTATTTGCTGGTGCAGAGATGAAAATTGTAAGCAAATATGATAATTATGTTATTACCCTCATCTCATAGTTTAAAAGAGTATTTTAAAATCAGTAACTCATAAATTCCAGCTGTCAAATTGCCTTTATATCAGTTGCAGTCTCTACAACATATTAGTCTGTGTCACTCTCATTGACTGATATAATAACTGAGTCAACAACCACATGTATTTTACATAATTTCAAAGCATTATCAGGTGTCACTTATCTTCAATATACTTGAGACATTTCTTATAAAGAATCAATAAAACATTACAGCCAATTCTTTCCTGAATAGAAGGAGTGGTTAGATGAATTACTATAAAGACTTGCTAAGAAGGTCAAGAAAAAGAATGTCTCATTTGATTATCAGAATTTCAAAGTATCACTGAGATCAAGGGACTGTCCTTTGAACTGAAATCAGGTGGTTAAATTTTGAGAGACATTGACAGATTTTTAGGGGGAAGTAAATTAACCTCAGAACTAAGTATTCAATCAATTCTCAAAAGGGAACTCTCATCTATCCATCTTCTTTAAATAGGAAAGAAAGTTAATAAAGAGAAGTAGGAAAGTAAAAGAGAAGGAAGTAGTAATGCTGTATCAAATAGTTCAGTAAAATATATCTTATTATAACTTTAGTAAGTTATGTCTTCCATGAACAAAAATAAAGTTCAATATTAAATATCAAACCTACTGGACAACCCCTTTATATGAATACACACACACACACACACACACACACACATATATATATATATACATATAGGTATATATGTATATATGTATATACACATATATATGGAGAGAGAGAAAGGCATATTTCTTGTATGGAGCACTGTAGTTTAGTTAGATTCTGAATGTCTCCTGAGGGTGCATGTGTTTACGACTTATTTTGCCAGCCTGTGGTGATTTTGAGATGTGATAGAACCTATAGACATTGAGGCCTATGGAGAATGAGGTAGTTCATTGAAGACATGCCTTTAAAGAGAATATTAGGACCCTGCCCCTTCTCTTCCTCTGTCACTGCTTCCCGGACCCCATGAGGTCAGTATTTTCCTCAACCACGTGCTCCCATAGTGATAAACTGCCTCACTACAGGTCCAAAAGCAATGAGTTAAAAAATGAGCAATGACTCTAAAATGAGCAATGACTTGAAAATTGTGAGTCAGAATACACCTTTTCTCTTTTTCAGTTGATTTATCTCAAGTATTCATTATATTAATGAAATCTGTACAACACATATAGGGATAGAATTGAAGAGTTAGTTTCTTCTCTAGAATCAGGATGATAAGCCTAGGGATGAATTTTTATACACTTAATGAGAATTTTTTTTATTTACTTATTGATTCATTGAACACAAATTGAGTACAGCTATTGTTTCTCTGGTTGTACACAAAGTAGAGTCACACCATCTGTGCAGTCATACATGTACACAGAGCGATGATGTCTGTCACACATTCTGTTATTATTACCCCCCCAACCTGACCCCACCTCTCCCTTCCCTCTATGCTATCTATCCTTTCTCCATTCTTGCCACCCTTCCACCCTGCATTATGCATCATCATTCACTTATCAGAGAGACCATTCGGCCTTTGGATTTTGGGGATTGGCTAATCTCACTTAGCATAACATTCTCCAACATCATCCATTTACCTGCAAATGCCATAATTTTATTCTTCTTTATGGCTGAGTAATATTCCATTGTGTATATATACCACAGTTTCTTTATCCATTCATCTATTGAAGGGCATCTAGGTTGGTTCCACAATCTAGCTATTGTGAATTGGGCAGCTATGAACATTGATGTGGCTGCATCACTGTAGTAATCTGATTTTAAGTCCTTTGGGAATAGACCAAGGAGTGGGATAACCAAAAGCAGAATTGAAAAGTAAGCAGGACCCAAGATGAACCACACTGAGTGAGAAATAAAGTTTAGGTGATTGATGTTCAGGTGGTTCCCAGGGAAGGAATTTTGCACACTGCAGTACTCTTACAACTGGTAGAGCCACTCAAACCTATGTTTGGGAAAAGGTTTTTGCTCTTCTCCATGGAAGGAACATTAGTAAGATGGAAGACACCTTCAGGAATTGTGTTATTGGCTATCTGGGCAAGGCAATTTGCCTTAAATGGGAAAGAATCCAGAGAAGGTAGACAACTACATATTAATAATGCATGCCCATCCCTATTTGCATTTGTTCCCAAAACTCAACTGTCTTCCTACCCTTTGTAGGAATTTGATTATTAACTTTTTCCTCCAATCACATAAGTTTTGCAAAATTCCTTTAAAAATGGAGACTCATTAGAGCTAAAGAGTCCAGCTAGGACATATTTACCAAAACAGAGCATGATGATAAAAATAGATTAGGTTGCACAAGTGAGTAAATGAAATACACTAGCAGCATTCTAAACAAAGAAAATGAGGATATATTGAAAAAAGATTTTGAAAATGACATCATAGGAACAGATAACAAACTAGATATCAAGGCAGGAGCTGAGTAATGATAATGGCATTTGCCCGGTGAGCAAAAGAGTAATGAGATAGATTACTTCACTAAAATGTGTTCAAAATAGGTAAGACAAACAAGTCTACCAGAATAATATATTAAATTAGATTTAAAGATAAATAGGAGAAAGAGAACTATGCCTAATGTGGATAATAACACAGATATAATAATAGTAAAACTTTCCTATATTGCTTAAAACTGATCAAGGTTCCAGTATATTCACATAAGCATAATAACTGATTCATTGATTTTCAAGATAAAGATATGGTGGATAGGCAGAAAAATTTGTCAAAATGGCCACAGTGCCTAAAGTATTACATAGATTTAATGCAATTCCTATTAAAATTCCATTGACAGTCTTCATAGAAATAGAAAAAGCAGTCATGAAATTCATTTGGAAAAATAAGTGACCCAGAATAGCCAAAGCAATCTTTCGCAAGAGAAGTCAAGCTGGAGGCATCACAATACCAGACTTTAAGTTATACTTCAGAGCTATAGTAACAAAAAAGGTATGGTTTTGACACCAGAACAGATGTGAAGACCAATGGTACAACATAGAAGACACAGAGACCACCTCACATGAACACAATCATCTCATACTAGACAAAAATGCCAGAAACATACATTGGAGAAACGGTAGCCTTTTCAACAAATGGTGCTGGGAAACTGGAAATCCATGTGTAGCAAAATGAAGGTAAACCCTATTCATAAGACCTAATGAATTAGTTTGCCAATATATACAATCAGGGTTAAATGTGGTTTACTGCATTTCAAAACTCACAAAAATTGTTAAATTTTACTTAAAAGTTTAAAAATTCCATTTATGTAAAATAGCAAGCATACCATACATGTAAAAACAAGAAAGGTAAATGTTCATGACTTTTAAAAAATCATTCTTTCTATTCTGAAATATTAAATAAGAATATAAATGAAGCTAGGAGTGGTAGGGTAAGTCTGTAATTCCAGCTTTGCTGGAGACTGAGGCAGGAGGAACACAATTTTAAGCCATCCTGGGCAACTTAGTGAGACCCTGTCTCAAAATTTAAAAATGCAAAATGTTGTTCACATAGCTTAGTGGTAGAACACGTGCATAGCCTTCACGGAATTCTTGGTTCAATTCCCAGTATCCAAAACAAAACACAGCAAACAAACACCAGTGAAAAGTTATATCATTGTCCTGGGTAGAAAAGTTCAATGATTAAAAATATCAATTTTTATAGGCACTATATGAATTTGTAAATTTATTCTGAAAGTCATATGGAGAAGCAAAGCAACAAGAAGAACCAAATGGAAATTATTTGAAAGTACACACTTTATAAGGCTCCTTTGAAAATCATGACAATTAGGAGAGTATGTTATTGAATGGGCTGAGACAATTAACCAGTGGAATTTTCAAAAGACAGACATATATCTGACATATATTTAAAAAGCAGACATATATTTGAAAAATTGATATTTAATACATGGACCAATGAAATTTAGTGATGGAAACTATGGAGTTTACAATAGCTTATTTAGGGACCTATTAAATTTAGTATATTTATAACCGGGAAGCACCAATTCCACTCAGAAGTATATTCCCTATTTTAATATACATTCCCTAATCAGCTATACTACAAATCCACCAGAACACGGGAAATAATCAGTTAGCACTCTTGATATAGTGAAACAAAGTGAAACAACGCAGATGTTCATCAAGTAAACAATGGATTAATCTACTGATAGGAATTAACTGGGTTATAACTATAAACAGGTGTTGGGGGGAAGAGGGTCCCTGGGGATGTGCCTTTGGGGATTATGTTTTTTTCCTGGTGAGTGAAGCTCTCTCTGCTTCTTTGTTACCATGTCCTGAGCTGCTTTCGTCGGCCACCATCTTCTGCCATGGTGTTCTGCCTCATTAGGGGTCCAGAGCCACGGAGTTGCCCGCCTGTGGACTGAGACCTCTGAAACCCTAGCACCAAATTAACCTTTCCATCTCTAAATTGTTTATGTCAGGTCTTTTGGTCACAGCAGCAAAAAAGTTCACTAGAACACATAGTAAGCACCACGTGGTGATGAAAATGATTGAATACGACCCATTTTTTGAAGTGTCGAGACCTGGTAGCATGATAACCATAGATATTATGCACATTGTGCATCAAAGCCAGCATGCCAGCTCAGTTCACTGACTGGCCTGAGTGCCTCACAGGGATGCTGGAGAAGACCGATTCCACAGGGAAAATGTTCATTCTTTCAAATGAGGAAGGAAAAACAGAAACATCAACTTGATTGATGAAACCAACTGATGAATAAATCTCTGTAATCCTGGAAGTAGATGGAAAAGTAATGACCAAGGTAACCATCATGTGTGCATTTACACTTTTCATTTTGGACTGCAAAATGAAGCTGCAAAAGTTACCCATGAACTCCTTCAGCTTTATTTCCTTTAGCAGTTGTGAACCATGAATGATCTTGATGAATTTTCTTATTGTTGTGAAGAAGCTACATTGAAAACTATTTTTTAAAGCCCCTCATGTTTAAGTAAAAGATTCCTGTGATTTCCAATATTTCATTTACTCTTTTTAAAATTGAATTTACCAAACTTTATTATTCCAATCTGCAATATTTGATAAAATGGGGGCATTGAAAAATTTTATCAAAGTCGTTTTAGAAAACTTGCTTCTCTAGTGTTTGGCCAGATTAGACATAAGAACAAAGTAGTTTTTTTGAATTTAAGTTGCTCATTTACTTTTAATAAAAATTAAATTTAATTAATAAAAATTAATTTTAGTAAAAAAATTAGTAAAAAATGAAGTGTGAAAAGTGTCAGAGTAGTATATGTATGAATTCATTTATATAACATTTAGAATAGGCAAAAATAAATATATATGATGGTGTGTACATATTTATCAATCAGATATTACGCACATTGATATGTCATTGTCATATATCATACAGGGATATGTATAGAAAGAGATGAATAATAACCTGTTTCAATGTTTCAATACAGGCTGAAAAAACGTTGAAGTACTTCTACACTACTTGATAAGTAGCTATTACCCTTCGCACTGCAAGTGTCCCTCAACCAAACCATGCAGATTTCCCAAAATGCTCTGCTCTGTATCCTAAGGTCCTCTGAATGTCTTCACTTTTCACTAACAGCCCCCCATCAGAGGCAAATTTGCAGTGAAACTTGCACCTCATGATCCTTTATTTCGTTAAAGCCTCAGAGGTTCTAGTTTTGCATTTAGAATGAAAGACACACCACCCCATGAAATGCACCTTCTTCCATTCTCATACAATCAGAATGCACCCAGTCCCAGTCCCAGAGGGGCCTTTAGGACCCTACTCCAGCCCTGACCAGCTGCATCCATTCCAGTCTTTGTGTACTAGATTTTCAGCAATTTGACAGTCATCTATGGGTTAACAAAGGAAAAATGCAACAGATTAAAAGTACCAAATTCAAGATAATGAATTTTCTGGAGAAATGGGAAGGAATAGATAAGAGGGCTCTTTACAGGTTCAGGTATATTTTATATCTTTATGAAAATCATTAATGCATAGTTATTTTACTATTATTCTATCAGTTATGCATATTCCTTACATACAATCTTTTGTATGTATATTTCATGATTAAAAGATGTACATAAATATCAGAAAGTGGATTTTAAACTCCGTAATAACAACTAATCAGTCTGGTCAGTACACTTTCAAAGATATTTGTACGTGACCATCAAAGTTTAGACTTATTTTGCTAAATGAAGCATCAGAGTGTCAAATTATTTATGGATAGGAAAGTCTTTTGATTTCAATTAGATATTCATGTTTCCTCTGAACGCAGTCACCTTTCTTGCTTATAGGTAAAGCATTTTTAAGTTGCCACAGCTTAATTTTACTCCTTACGTAATAAAGGGTAACCAAAATTACTTACTAAAATACAAATTTGAACTAAATCCAAGGCCAAATGTATAAGAATCTCTGTGTTGGCCACATGGAAATGAATATTTAATAAGAATCCATGTGATTCTGACGGATACTCACGTTTTAGAGCCAGTCTGTTATTTTTGTGGATGACTTTTTTTCCTTTCCTGTTACATTTTAACACTCCCAGTTTCTCATAGCCCTTGGACATTTATAATTTAATCTGGATAGGACTGAAAGTGAAATATTCTTGTTTTTTAATTTTAAAAAGTCATTATATAAAGACTCAAAATGATTAAAATTATGATATTGGACATAACATTTGCAGCTCTATATTTAGGGTTCTGAGCTTTTTAGAGAAAATTAAGATTAAAATAAACTATACAAACAAAAAACTTTTTATTCTAACTTTTAAAAACTTTAGACTATATTGTGATACATATTATTACACAATAGTATTAAAACTGATATAACACTTGTTTTATTTCAATAAAATCTTCCAAATGATAATGCATAATAACAATATTACATAAAGTAATTGTCTTCAAAATTACTCATTATTGCCTTTTTCACATTGCATGCATCAGAAACTATAGTCATTATTTCAATTTTCACTACAAGAATATATTCAGTTTTTATCTTGGTATTATTTTGATTACACAAAGTCCCATTAAAATTAGTAATGAACAAAATTGAAAAGGTGCAAATTATTCAAGCTGTGTGGATGTGGCAAATGTTCTTTATGGGAATGTATTCAAAATGTGTAGCTCTTTGATCAAGTTCTGATTTGTGGGCTAGTATATTTGTTTCAGTTTGACTTGAGTGACTTGATATTTTATATAAGATTAGATTATTGGTATAGAAGAAATTACAGTAAATGATGATAAAACAGGAAGGGACATTCATTTTAATGCACTAATCAATCATTAGATCTTTTTAATTATATGACTGTGATTTTGTCATATGATATAAAATGTTGTTTCATCTTATTGTTTCCAAAATAGTAAGCCATCAACTTTTATAATGTGTAAACACAGAAGATTTAAGAATCATTTTATACTGCTCCACTATCTTCTGAGAACTCCAGAAATTTCTGAGCAAATGGATATCCACTCAGAAATTTAAGAGTCACAGGAAATTCATAAAGCTCTAGGGAAATTGTTTCTCATCTTAAACTATCCCTTGTGATGGCAATAGAATAGGATGTATCAATCTTATGTCAGTGCAGGGAAATACAGTCTATTCCGGGAGAGTTAGAAAGGATCACATCACTTTCTAATTTCCATTGATAGCTGTCAATAAACATTATGTGCATAAGCTCACAAAGCAAATGGAGAGTATAATGAGCTCCCTTGTTAAACATTCTGTGCTTTTTGGAATAACTCAAGTTCAATAAAATAAAATAAAATCACCTGCCACCCCTTAAATCTTGTCTTTTCTCTTTTCAAGGAAGAAATTTTTCAGAAAACAGGGATGTATGAAGCACCTTTCATATTCTAAGGTTTTGATCTAATTGCACAGAAAAGGGATTGAAAAAAACATTATGTACAGAAGGAAGGTGTGATGGATGGGATGATTAATTAATCTGTTTGTTTAAAATTATACTCAAGTGTAAAATGAATCCTTTATCAACAAGCCCTGCTCAGAAATCAGTAATACAGTTTCACTCAATGGGAAACAATGATGTTGTAGAGAAACAGACTTTCACATATATTTATTCATATATATTTATATATGTAAATATATATACACATACATTTATACACATAAATATATATACACATATTTATACACATAATTTTATTTAAATGCATGTGCTTACATGTAATTTTATTTTAAATTCACATTAATAATATCTCATATT
>JAJEJO010000133.1:208765-259067 GCA_020662805.1 Glaucomys volans
GAACATTCTGAACTCCCTTTCTGTCATTCCTTCTACCATGCTGTCTTTGGGTTCTCTTGATATATCATCTAGGTTTGATTGGGACACCTTCTTCCTGTGTTTTCTCATGGTGCTCGTGTATCTTCCCCTCTGTTGCTTGAGGGGTGCTTGATCAAGTGGTGACCCAAGAAAGGTGCTGTCCCACTACCTCCAGGTTGGGAATGATCAATGCTTCTGGGCAGAGGCAGCCTAGTGTTGATAGACAATTAGATACAGCAAGGTGATAGACTCTGGGCCAGGGTGTGTACCTGGGCACTAGACCAAGTTGGGGTGGTGTCACAGAACTGTGCTCAGTGATGGAGACACTGGGCTTGAGAGCCCAGGTTGACCTGAACTCCTTGCTGGGGGTTCAGGCGGTGGCAGGTGGTTGCTCTCTCCTGGGAACACTGTAAGCTGGCGCCAAAGTCCCTAAGCTCCCCGCCAGAGTCAGTGATCCCAGAGGCTCCCGGCAGGACCTCTCCAGAAGCCGCGGCGAGGCCCCAGGTAGCCTGAGATGCTCGGTCTCCGCCTGGGAGGTTGCTGGCTGGTGCTGGAGCGCGGCCAGTGACTTAAAAAGCCGCTGCTGGGGACCCGCACTCACTTGCTGGCTCGTGCAGACCCAGGTTCGGTGACTCCGAAGCAGCTGCAGGGTTCGGCGCTCCCGGGTCGGTAGCTGCCTGCGGCGGGGCTGAGCCCAGCCTGGCTGAGTTGGTTCTGGAGCGGCAACTGGGGACCCCTTATATGTGCTTTGAATATAAAATCTCGTTGAGAGCCATATTCCTGCTGTTTGAATCCCGAGCAAGTTGGAATCCACGGAGCAAGTAGGAATGCAGCCTTCCTCTAGCTCGCCATCTTGAATCCCCCTAACTTTTTTTTCTCTCAAGATAGCTTTGGTTAACCAGGTCTTTTGTGGTTTTCTATGAAGTATACAGTTTTGTTTTGTTTTGTTTTGTTTTGTTTTGTTTTTCCTCAAGTTTCTATCTTCAACTTCAATATCCCTTTAACCCCATCACAATTGATTAAAACAATTTTAGATATAAAGTAACGCATGAATATATTTTGCAGACATCTGTCAATAGAATTAAACTAACATATTATGATGAGCTAAATTTTCTGTCCTTGAAATCTTTACACAAGAAATTTTAAGTGAATGCTAACACTACTATTTCTATATTTTGCCTTTAAAGTATAAAGAAATATCATTGCATGATTCATATATTTGAATTTAAGTCAGTTGAAAGAATTTCTAGCTTCTAGTATAATGTGTTTTCTTCCTGTGGTCAATTAGAACAATAATATCAGAAGAACTTTGGAAATTTTCAGAATCCTTTTTTAAAAAGAGGGAAGATACTGGTAATTGTGACAGGTAATATCAAAAATTTTAAGAACACTCACAAGATAGAATAGAAATTTGTCCTTTTGTCAAATTTCCAAACTGAGATAAGTAGACTTCATGAAATGCCATGTTTTTTGCCTGAGCATAATTCACCTACAGTTTTGGACATGAAAGAATGCAGAGTGCATTAGCACTCATGCCCTTAGGGAAGTGAAGTCTTCATCTCTCTGGCTACAACTATGGCACTTATTAGGTGCTGTTCTTTTCCTTTGGAGAGGTCGAAGATATCACAAAGGAATGGAGTTGGAAAATATCATGCTAAGTGAAATAAGCTGATAAGTGTATGATGATACATAATGGCAGGGGGAGGTATGGCAAGGGGCAGACAAGAGAAGAATGGAGGAACTTTGGATGGTGTAGAGGAAAATGGTGCAGGAGGGAGTTGGGGAAGGAAAGATGGTAGATTGAGACAGAAAGTATTACCCTATGTATATGTATGATTAAAAAAAAGACAATAGAGTATTCTATGCCCCTCTTAAAAAAAAAAAGTAAGTTTAATTGAAACTCTGCTTAGTTAAAGAAAGATTGTTTCCTTAACTAAGAATCCTTATTTCAGGGATAAACTTATGAGTACAACAGACTTATGCTGGGTAGCACTTGTGATCTTTAAAGGGAGGAAGCGTGATTCAGGAGGGGAAGTATCCAACCACCACACCCTCCTGAAAGTTTCTTTGGATCAATGAGCAAGCTCTGGAGTAAAGATTACTGTTTTTACAAGTGTGCTCTTTGTTTTATTTATTTATTTACGTACAGGGGATTGAATCCAGGGGTGATGTACCATAGGCTACAATCCCAGTCCTTTTTGTTTATTTTTTTGTTTTATTTTATTTTTTATTTTGTTTATTTTTTATTTATTTATTTATTTATTTATTTTGTTTATTTTGTTTATTATTTTATTTTGAGTGTTCTCCTAGGAATGAAAGTGATTAAACTCCTGCTTAACTGACTTTTCTCAGTTGATATCTAGGAGTTAATCTAAGAAAAATGTGCTGCGAACAAATTTATCTCTCTTACCTATTCTTCCACACTACTGATACCTCTCTTTAATACCCCCATGTGATCTATGTCTTTGTTCTAGCTCAGATTCTGTCCATGTCTTATCACTGCCCCACCTACCAGCACAGTTTAAGCCATCCTCCCTTTTTCTCAGATTGTTGGGATAGGCTCTTCCCTATCGGTCATGGTTCCAAGATTACAGTACTTATAATAGATCGTTTAACACCCCTTTGCTATCAAATCTTGCTGTCCAAACCTCTAAGTCATATCATGTCCCTCATATACTCAAATTCTCTAATAGTTTGTCATCTTATTCTAAGTAGAATAAATCTGACATTATTTAATCATCAATGTATTATTATTATCTAATTATATTTTAACCTATATCCTATGTCCTGATCCTCTATCCATTCATTTATTCTGTTCTAACTTTAGTATTCCTTAAACATAGGTGGAACTCACCCACCTGAGGACCTTGAACTTGCCATTGCCTCTGCATTTCAGGTTTTTTCAAGCCATTTAATTGCTACTTCTTCAGGAAGACCTTCCCTGCTTCTCTGTTTAAAAGTGCAATCCAAAACACAGCCGTGCTTTGAAACATGGCCTTTCCCGTTCTGTTCTGCTTTATTTTTCTACATAGCACTTATCAATAAATGTTAATCACCATATCTTCAAGACCTAGATTATCCTGGCATTTGCTAGGTGTTCAAATGAACATTTGTTGAATCAAAAAACGATCAAAAGTCACTGTCATCCTATATTTAATAATTGATGGTGATGGGAACCAAGTATTTATACTTTCTTTCATATGAACATCAGTAAGAGTAGGTCAGCTGGAGACCCAACCTTAGCCTGAAGATAATTGAGAATGAAAACAACAATATAAAAATTACCCATGACATAAGAAATGTAACTCAAAGTACCATTTATTAAATGCCTACTCTGTGACAGACATGTGGCAATTATTTAACATTTTTAATTCTCACTATGCCCTTAAATAAATATTAAAATCTTCTTCTTTACTGAAAGAAATAGGTTTAGAGAAATAAAGTACCTAATCAAGTTTATGTTCAAATGGAGAAGAAAAAATCCTCATTCCCAATTCTTTATCATTTTCCATTGCTTTGTGGAAATTGTGGATAATAATCAATTTACAGGAATCATGCAACAACTTCATAAATTTAACAAAAAATAATTAAAATTTTAATCTACAGTGAATACCCCACTGATGTACATGAATTTTATATACACTTTAAAGAATCAATCTCTAACAGGTTTTGATTTAATTGTGTGATCTCCAATCTGTTCATAAAATAGTATATTTATTCATTTATTTATAAATCTATCTATCCATCTATTTATTCCTCACTCATTCATTTACCTTATTAGGTATTTTCTAATGATTGTATAATTTCTTCATGGTTCATTTAAAATCAACAGAGACCAAATTTCCACCATCAGAGGAGTTAATTATACATAGACAATTTATATAAATAAATATGTGAGTATTAAAAATACAATTTTAACAGTAATCAGTACAGGCACCTTGGGGATTTAATCTAGTGTAGAGATTAACTTACACACAAACACAACAGCAGCACTTTAAGAATGTGCTCTTCTGAATAGAACCTTGATGATACAAATGAAGAATATGAGACTTATTCTTACCCAAAGAAGCAGTATGCATGAAGGGGCAGGATCAAGAAAGTATGGGGCACATTTGTGGGAAAGTACTGTGCTCAGTTCATCTTTCTTAGGTGACTGTATCTTATCCTGAGAAAAGCTAAAAACCATTGAAATGAATAGGAGAACAAGATAGCTTGCTACAGTACAGTAATTTAGTGGAAAATTATTGTTATGGTACTCTACAAAATAGATTAATGAAATCATCTGTTGATATTTGGTACCCCATTCCCTGAGAGTTTACTGAAACTATTCATACCAAAGTTATCAATCACCTATGTGTGGTTGAATGTAGTTTACATTTCTTACCCCTTGCTTGACATTAATATCCTGATATATAAACTATATACATGTATATATATGCATTTACATATAGGCACCTATATATATGTACAATTAGAAAGATGGGCAGTAACCAGCAAGAAAGAAATGATAAAATCCATGTGAATTAGCAGAAAAAAAGTAGACAATATTCTAAGTGAAGCATATTGTGATCAATCCAGAGCGCATCTCAACTAGCAGGACTTATCTATGATGCAAGTAGATGAAAAATTTTAAGTTTTAAACAAAGAAGATTCAGTTATTCAGAAAACTAAAACGTAACACAAATGTCACTCTTCCTCTGACAAATGTAACCAATTCCTAGAGCATGCTTTTAAATGTTTTGATGTCTCCCAGTAACAGGGAAGTGAGAAATCAAATAACATAGCTGGTAGTCCAAGTATATCCCTGTGTTTTGCATTATTTGTCTTTTCTACCAATTCCAAACTTCACACACATTTCACATTACCCCACGTATTCAGAATATCATTTTGATTAATGTTCACTCTTTTTCTTCTGCCTGTTTGTTTTTTTTTTCCTATACACTCTTTTCTAAGCCCATCTGTTTAGGGGCAAACCCACCTGCTTCAACTGCTCCTTTGTCTTTTTAAATTTTTCTTAGCAGTTTCTATAACTGCTGATAAAAACTCCCTGTTGGAACTGTGAGCTCATTTCTGTGAGAATTCAAATGTGTTTGACCTCTTTTTCTTCCTACACATTTCCATATGAAAGCCCAACACTCAAATAATGTTAGAACTAATAATAAAACTGAGAATATTAAACAAAAGATTTATCCTCTCAAATCAGCAGAGATGCATAGAACTCTGAAGAGCACTGAATTGATTCACAGCTTAGGGCGGAAAATACATGAAGACATAGCAGTGGACATATATTAGGTATTGTTTTTACACAGTTCATGAAAAGGATAACGATAACATTTGTATTTCTCTTTAAAGACAGCAACTTGAAAAGTATTTTAGATTGGGAGACTGAGGCAGAAACATCACAAGTTCGAAGTCAGCCTCAGCAATTTAGGGAGACCCAGTCTCAAAATTTTTTTAAAAAAAGGGCTGGGGACATAACTTGATGGTAGAGTACTCATGGATTCCATCACCAGTACCAAAAACTACTTTACAAAATAACTTAAAAAATCCATATTTACAATGCATGTCTTTGACATAAATCTATGTAATGCACAGGAAAGTATTGAATTACAATATTTCCACCTTAATTTTGTTTGATGTGATTTTTCCATTAAAACAATAGAAATTCAGTCAAAGGATTGAAGACTATCTTTTTCTTCACCACTATTTTTAAAAATTTTAAAACAATATTTTTTCTTTCCTGAACACATACACATATACAAATTATGAAATACCAAAAGAAAAATGTGATATGATTTATTTCCAAAATAATAAAATCACTTAGGGCCATCTATTAAGATAAACATCACTTTAGAAGCTCATGCTTCCTAAGAACAACTTTCTGGTTGTGATATGGTGGCAGTTCCATTTAGAAGTGACTATTATACTTAACAGTTGCTTAATGTTTATTTTATAGAAGTCTCAAGTGTACTGAAATTTCTCTGCTACAACCAAGTGGCACCAGATAGTTTCTTTTGTAGTACCAATACAATTGAATTCTCAGAATGAACAGATATAAAGCTTATTTATTAATTCACAATAAATATAATACATAGAGAATTTCCTTTTTTAATCTATAGGCAGTTTGCTAAAAGGAGGCTTTGCTGAAAGATCTGTTTCATATAGGTGCTATTACTTCACTCTCCTATGCTCAAATGGATTTTTGTGCCTCTATGATAGCTCTTTTCATCTTATTTTTCATATTAGTGTTATGTGTGCATTTATCTGTCTTTTAAAGTATATTTCAAGGATGAGACATAAGGAATATACTCATTCTCATCTTTGCCTATCCTATGACACCTTCCAGACTGTTTTGTACATAAGTGTAGATTTTTGAAGTAAAAAATTAAAATATATCATTCTGATTTTTTTTTGCAAATTTACTGTATGAATGTAATAAATTAATGTTATTGTATTTTGTGTTGGTGTCTTTTTTACATAGCATTTTACTTATAGTACTGGAGTTCAATGCCTTACTTTTCAAATGTAAACTTGGTGCAATTACCACAGAAAGTATGTTGCCATACATATTTAGCATAACAAACATATATTAAAATATATATTTATATATAAAGTGCTACATATAAATTATATTTTGCTTTAAGACTTCTTTAGTGAGCCATCCAACTCTTAGCTACATAGGAACTTTTCCATTAAAAGAATCATTTCACGTTTCAAAGGCCAAAGTTGTCATTTAGAGAAATATGCATTTAGCTTACAGCAAAATTCTGAAGCTCTCCTGGTGAGAAGTGCTTAGATATAAACTGTGAAATGAGAAGAAAACTACATTCATTTTCTTTAGCCTATAACATGAGAGTTCAAAAGAAAAAAAACACTTCTCATCGAAAATAAACTGAAATGCACTGAAAGTTGTTAGAGGTTGTGCCAGGGGATTTATAGGGGCACAGAACCTCAAAACTATTTGTGGTTAATTCAAAGGTGACCAAAATCAGCAGTGCCTGAATGGCATTGACATTGCATAAGCAAGGCAAGGTGAAAAAAAAAAAGTTACCCTTCATTTGTATAAGAAGGATGACTGCTCAAAATTAAAGTGTGGAAAGGTCTATCATCATCCTATCATTATAGTCATTATTGCTTTAGAAATAAGTTAAAAGAATATTTATTTATTATATCTTTCTGCTAAGAGAACTGTGACAATCATGAAGTTATCAATTCAAGGGACAACCTGACTCATTCTTTAGGTAAGAAACCTAGACATTATTTTTCATATGAATTTAGTACTATTTTTCCTAGTTTGGCAGAGAAAGACATTGGTATCTTTTATTTATTTATTTATTTATTTATTTATTTATTATTTTATTTTTCCACTTTTACAAACTGCATTTTGATTCGTTGTACACAAATGGGGCACAAATTTTCATTTCTATGATTTTGCATGATGTAGATTCATACCATTCATGTAATCATACATGTACATAGGGTTATGATGTCTGTCTTGTTCCACCATTTTCACACCCCCTTACCCTTCCCCTCTCATTTATCTCGATGAAGAGTCCATTGAATCTGTATATTGCTTTGGGTAATATTGACGTTTTGACAATATTAATTCTGCCTATTCAGGAACACGGGGCATTTTCCATCTCCTAGTGTCGTCTTCAATTTCTTTCTTCAGTGTTCTATGATTTTCCTTGTAGAGGTCTTTTACTTCTTTGGTTAGATTTATTCCAAGGTATTTAATTTTTTTCAGGCTACTGTGAATGGAGATGTTTTCATGATTTATTTTTCATGACATTGGGGAAATTGGAAATTCCTATATAAAAAAAAAATGAAACTAAATCTCTGTTTCTCACCCTGCAAAAATTTCAACTCAAAATAGATCAAAGACTTAGGAATTAGATCAGGAACTTTGCAACTGCCAAAAGAAGACAGGATCGGCACTACATCATTTAGGGGCACACAGTGACCTCCTCAGTAAGACCCCTAGAGTTCAGAAAATACAACCAAGAATTAACAAATGTGATGGGATGACTTCAAATTGAAAAAAAGAAAGGAAAAACAAACTTAAAAGCAAAGCAAGAGTGTAAGAGAGAGCCTACAGAATGGAAGAAAATCTTGCCAGCTAATTTTCCAAAAGAGGATCAACATCCAGAATATAAAAGAACTGAAAAAAGCTAACACCAAAAAAACCCCAAAATAACCCAATCAATAAATAGGCAAAGGAACTAAATAGATATTTCTTAAAAGAGGACGTACAAATGACCAAAAGTATTAAAATGTTCAACAGCATCAGCAATCACAGAAATACAAGTCGAATATGACAATTATTATGGAGATTTCTCTAAAGACTAGGAATGAATTTACCTTATGACCCAGCTATACCACTGCTTGTTTTTTATTCAAAAGAATTAAAATCAGCATAATACAGTGATAACGCATGCCTATGTTCTTAATAGCCCAATTCAGAAGAAAATGTGGTATGTGTATAAAATGCAGTATTTTTTTTTCCATAAAGAAGAACAAAATTACGTCCGTTTTCAAGAAAATGGATGATACTGGAGAATGTTATACTAAGTGAGATTAACCAGACACAGAAAGCAGAGGCTGTACGTTTTCTCACACATGTAGAAGCTAGAGAAGGAAAAGGAAAGAAAAGGGAACTCATGAAAATGAAGAGAAATAAGTAGACTCAAAGAAAAGGATCTGGTGAGGGAAGAAAGAAAGGAAATCTAGGGTAAGAAGAAATGAAAGAAATGGAACTGTGAGATGGCATGTATAGAAACATATCACAGTGAATATCCTTCTAATGTAAAACTGTAATACACCAATACAATTTCACAAGGGGGGAAGAAATAAAAGTAGAAATTAAAGCAAAGTAGGAGTTAAAACTTGCTAAAATTCAAAGACAAATATGGATAACTAAAATCTATAAAGCATACAGGATTGCCGTAATTGCAGGATCAAAATTAATCAACATATTTTGAAACAAGTTCAATATCATCAACTTCATATTCATTAAATTTGTAACAAGGATAACAGAGAAAAGACACAAAATTTCTATGTTGGTACTTCAAAAACTGTCACACATACAATTCCTTGCAGTTCACTCTAAATATGTGTAATATTAAAGAATTTCAGTAGTGGTCATTCAAATGATGTGAGAAAAGAATCCTATCATTAAGCATATTAAAGTATGAAAATCTTAGTCACAAAATAAACCATGTACAAATGCACAAATTAAATGTTACAAATATTTGCTAGCATGAAGGAAGTGTGCTATATTTTAAAGACAATAACAATAATCATGATCCTTTCCATTAAATGTGGTGTATTTGCTGCACATTGATCACTTCAGTTAGTCTTTAATTCAATGACACGATTTCTAGGAAGCTGTTTTTTGTTCTTTCCTAAAGTAAGAGAATCCATATGATTTTATTTCTCCCAGGGAATCAAATGCCATTATTTAAGGATGCTACACCAACTGTCAATTAATTCTCAACATCAGTGTGTTTTTCCCTTGGAAGGTTTCATATTACATTACTCAGAGCCTGGCATTTGTTGCCTTCCATTCTTTAAAATCATCATTTACATAAATGCAACTAAAATTGGCTAATAAAATTTACCCATAAGTGCAATTTTATTAGCAAGTTCAAAGTTGAAAATAAGAATAGGTGTTTTCTTTTTTGGAAAAATAATTGGTACTATTAATATTCAGGGACCTTGTGTAGCAAGTCCATTTAAAACAAAATAAAAATTAATAATGTCTTATACCTATAGGTAGTTTATTTCAATAGAGGCATTCACAAATTAAAATCAAGGACATAAATTCATTAAAAAACATTGTTTAGGTTTAATCTATAACTGCTTTTATAGGATTTGGAATTCATTAAATATGAGAAAGAAAAAGCCACATTTTAAAGGTAGTGTATAAACTTGCACTTCCACACTACTACTTTCAGTGGAATATTATATCTACCACAAGTATAAGTATACAACTAGACTGCCATTAAGTACATCTTCAATTTAGAAAATGATGCTCTCATAAGTGGAGTTAAAGTCTAGATTATAGGTAATTCATGTGGCAATCGATATAAGACATTACTCTGTACATTATAGAAAATCCCTAAGGATATTTTCATTTCAATCAAACATTTTCACCAAACCTGAAATGCAAAATGTGTCCAGTGGAGAAACATCATCATTTATATTCAGGGAAAGAATGGGGCAGACCCCTAAGTAACAGAAATTTAATACATATTATATCTTTGGTAAATCAACCAAAGGGGACCTGCAAAATTAGTTTAATTTTGAAATTTTCATGAAAGAGTTTCAGATGATACTGATGATGGTAAATACATGCAGTGATATACTTTACAATCATTGCTGGCACTCCTGAGCAGGAGAGAAGAAATCTTCATGTTTTGGTGCAGAATATTGACATGGACACTGACATCAACATCATCCTCCCTTTCACTGTCAGCAAAATTAGGTGTCAAGCATGTTTTTTAAATTTATTTATTTTATTTCATTTTTACAGACTTCATTTTGATTCATTGTAAATAAATGTGGTACAACTTTTCATTTCTATGGTTGTGCATGTTGTAGATTCATACCATTCATGTAATCACCCATATGCATAGGGTAATGATGTCTGTCTCATTCCACCATTTTTCTAACCTCCACCCCTCCCCCTTTCATTTCCCTCTTTGTAATCTGAAGTTCCTCCATTCTTCTCTCACCCCCTCACAACCCAATTATATCTCATCATCCACTTACCAGGGAAAACATTGAGCCTTTGGTTTCTTGGGCTTGGCTTATTTCACTTAGCATGATAATCTCCAATTCCATCCATTAATCTGCAAATGCCATAATATTATTCTTCTTTATGGCTGAATAATATTCCATTGTGTATATATACCACAGCTTCTTTACTCATTCATCTGCTGAAGGGCATCTAGGTTGGTTTCACAGTCTAGCTATTGTGAAGTGAGCTGCTGTGAACATTGATGTGGCTGTGCGTGTTACTATAGTATGCTAATTTTAAGCTTTGGGTACAAACTGAGGAGTGGGATAACTGGGTCAAAAGGTGGGTCCAGTTCAAGTTCTCTGAGGAAACTCCATACCATTTTCCACAGTGGCTGTACCAATTTGCAACTCCACCAGCACTGTAAAAGTGTGCCTTTTTCTCCACAGCCATGACAGTATCTGTTATTGTTTTTGTTCTTCATAATAGCCATTCTAATTGGAGTAAGATGAAATCTTAGAGTTATTTTAATTTGCATTTCTCTAATTACTAGAGATGTTCAAAACTTTTTCATATATATATTAATCACCTGTACATTATGCATGTTTTTATAGCTGTATATATGGTAACTTATTTCACAAAGAGCAGTTTGATACTTAATGAAGAGAAAATGACAGGAGATTTTCTAAATGACTTGCCCAAGATGACATACCTGACTTGTAGCAACTGGATTTCAATCTATGACGTCTAACTTCCTCCTATCTCAAAAATCATCACATTACTAATTTAAACATAATTTTTGGAATGATTTATTTTTAAGATTACACAAATGGTGAAAGCATTAAACAGAGGATAAGATGACTATGATTTTCAGTATAATGCTGTAGTCTCCCCTTATCCAAAATTTTTTCTATAAATGGTTTCATTTACCCATGATCAGGGACAGTACAAAAATATTAAATAGAAAATCCAGAAATAAACAATTCATGACAGTCTCCAACATCATCCAAATGCTATAATTTTATTCTTCTTTATGGTTACATCCTCTCCAACACCTGTTGTTGCCTGTATTCTTAATAAGAGACATTCTAATTGGGGTAAGATGAAATTTTAAGGTGGTTTTGATTTGCATTTCTCTTATAACTAGGGATGTTGAACATTTTTTCATGTATCTGTGATTGCTTGTAGATCTTCTTCTGTAAAGTGTCTGTTCATTTCCTTGGCCCATTTATTGATTGGGTGTTCTTGTTTAGTTATTAGTGTTCTTGATGTAAAGATTTTTGAGTACTTTGTAGATTCTGGAGATTAGTGCTGTATCTGAAGTGTGTGTAGCAAAGATTTTCTCCCACTCTGAAAGCTCTCTCTTCACATTGCTGATTGTTTCCTTTGCTGAGAAAAAACTTTTTAGTTTGACTCTATCCCAATCATTGATTCCTGCTTTTATTTCTTGTGCTTTGGAAGTCATATTAAGGAAATCTGGTCCTAGGCCAACGTGATGAAGATTTGGACCTATTTTCTCTTCTATTAGGTGCAGGGTCTCTGGTCTAATTCCTAGGTCCTTGATCCATTTTGAGTTGAGTTTTGTACAGAGTGAGAGATATAGGTTTAGTTTCATTTTGCTGCATATGCAATTCCAGTTTTCCCAGCACTATTTGTTGAAGAGGCTATCCTTCCTCCATTGTAAATTTTTGGCTCCTTTGTCAAGTATGAGATACCTGTATTTGTGTGGATTTGTCTCTGTGTCTTCTATTCTGTACCATTGATCCACCTGTCTATTTTGGTGCCAATACCATGCTGTTTTTGTTACTATTGCTCTGTAGTATAGTTGAAGGTGTGGTATTTTGATACCCCCTCCCCTGCTTCCCTCTTCTTGCTAAGAATGGAGATTGTCATGCTAAGTGAGATTAGCCAATCTCAAAAATCCAAGGGCCAAATGATCTCTCTGATAAGTGGATGATGATGCATAATGCAGGGTGGAAGGGAGGCAAGAATGGAGGAAGGATAGATTGCATAGAGGGAAGGGAGGGGTGGGGTAAGGGTGGGGGAGTAAGAATAATAATAGAATGAGACAGACATCATTGCCCTGTGTACGTGTATGAATGCACAGATGGTGTGACTCTTCTTTGTGTACAACAGAGAAACAACAGCTGTACTCCATTTGTGTACAATGAATCAAAATAAATAAATTTTAAAAATTCAAAATAAATAAATAATTCATAAATTGTACTCTGCACATAAATCTAAGTACTATGATGAATTCTTGAGCTATTGTCTTCCTCCCCACAAGGGAAGTAAATCATCCCCCTGTTAAATGTATCTATGGTGTATGTGCTACTTACATTGTAAATAGTTAGCAGCCATCTAGGTATCAGATCAATCTGGTATCATCACAGAGCTTGTGTTTGTGTAACCCTTACGTAATAGACTAGCGCTACATCAGAGAACTAACATTACAATGTATTGTCTCACATCATTGCGAGAAGAGTGAATAAGATATTTTGAGAGAGAACATATTTACATAATTTTTATTATAGTATATTACATAATTATTTGATTTTATTATTAGTTTTTGTAATTAATATCTCACTATGTTGAACACATAAGTTAAGCTTTATCATAGATAGCTGTATGTAGGAAATACACAGTAAAATAGGATTACATGCCATCTACAATTTCAGGTATCCACTGGGATCCTGGAGTACATCCCCCACAGATAAAAGGAAACCACCACAGCTGGACTGTGTTGAGGACATTATTTTAGAACAGAAGTGCCCTGCACCTGGGAAGACAATTAGGTCTTAATTTAGAATTAGTTTGTAAAAATTCTTTCCACGTTTATTTTTTAAGAACTCATTTTGAACGTTTTTCATAGGACTGGTCTTGTGGAGATACATTCTATGAGCTTTTGTTTCTCGGGGAGTGGGTTTATCCTTCCTTCATTTCTGAAGGGTAGATTCATTGCGTACAGTTTTCTGAGTTGACATTTATTTTTCCTTCAGTACTGTGACAGTGTCATGACACTCTGATATCAAGGAAATTTGGGATACCCATATGTATTATTATCTTCTCCTCTTCGTCTTTCTTCTTTCACACATTTTGTCCCACCATCCCAGATGTGGAACACTTATAAAATCTCAAATTGAGCAACAAATTTAACACTTGTGGTAACAATGAAATAATATTTATTTGAAATTTTACTATGTTTGTAGAAATGAGAGCTTGAAATTTCATTGGTTAAGAATCTTCTCATTTTTCACCTTTGAGGGTTTGCATATAATATATCTTGGGATAGGATTGTTTGAGTTAATTTTGACTGACCTTTGACCTGCCTAAACTGGGGATATATCTCCAGGTTATTTATATATATATATTATATATATCACATATATATATTTCTATAAGTTAGGAAATTTTCCCTGTAAAAATACATTTATACTCTTTTGGCATTCTCAAGTTGCTCTTGAACTCCTGTGACCTGAATATTTCCTTTTAATGCAGTCCCAGTTTTCCCAAAAGCATTCTTCATTCTTTTTTAGTATTTTCTCAATTCAAACAGTGTATTTTCAAATATCTTGTCTTTGGCTTTGTTATTTCTTTCTTTCGTTTTCCCTATTATGCTACTGATACCTTCTATCACATTTTTAATTTTTCTCAGTGTATTTTTCAACTCAAGGTTTTTTTTTATTTTTTAAAATTGTTTCCATTCCTTTGTTCAATTTCTCTGATAGAATTCTGAATTTTTCTTCTGTTTTCATGAAGTTCATTAAGTTTCCTTGATATATCTCTCTTAAACTTTTCATCCAAGAGAATATTTATATTAATTACTACATGGTCCATTTCTGGGATCTTATTTTATTTGTTTGTTTTTTCATATCCCTTTTAAAAATATTTTATTTAGAGACAAGGTCTTTGTAAGTTGTCAAATATATTTTTTAATTTATTTATTTTGATTCATTCTACACAAATGGAGTACAGCTGTTGTTTCTCTGGTTTTACATGAGGTGGAGTCACACCATCTATGCAATCATACATGTACACACGGCAATGATGTCCATCTCATTCTGATATTATTCTTACCCCCCACCCCAACCCCGCTCCTCCCTTCCCTCTATACAACCTATCCTTCTTCCATTCTTGCCTCCCCTCCACCCCGCATTATGTATCATCATCCACTTATCAGAGATATCATTTCACCTTTGGTTTGGGGGGATTGGCTAATCTCACTTAGCATGATATTCTCCAACTTCATCCATTTACCTGCAAATGCCATAATTTTATTCTTCTTTATGGCTGAGTAATATTCCACCATGTATATATACCACAGTTTCTTTATCCATTCATCTATTGAAGGGCATCTAGGTTGGTTCCACAATCTAGCTATTGTGAATTGAGCAGCTATGAACATTGATGTGGCTGCATCACTGTTGTATGCTAATTTTAAGTTCTTTGGGTATAGGCCCAGGAGTGGGATAGCTGGGTCAAATGGTGGATCCATTCCAAGTTTTCTAAGGAATCTCCACACTGCTTTCCAGAGTGGCTGCACTGACTTGCAATCCCACCAGCAATGTATGAGTGTACCCAATGTATGAGTGTACTTGGCCTGAGCATAGGGACCAGTAGTTTCTGCTGGGTCTCACTGTAGCAAATCTAGCGCCATGTTCTTAGGCAAAGGTTTATGCTAGCATTCATGTCTTACTCCCCAGGGAGTAGAATCTTTCTACCTCCTCTGATGCCAGATAATAGGGGAGAGGCTGTAGAGGCAGTCCTTTGGCCTCCTGTAGAATGTGGTTCCAGAGTTTAGTCTGAGGGTGGTGGTCTAGGGACCAGAGTTGCTTGGCTCTTCCTGGCACTAAATTTCACAGCCTTGTACTAGGCTTCAGATCTGACATGAACTTCCTTTCTTCTCCCAAGCAGGAAGTGTCTCTTTCCATATTGTTTTGAGGTGTGTGTGTGGGAGGGGACAGTATACAGGAGGAGCAAGTCTTCTCTGCTTTCTTTAGTTTCTCTTAGCATTATACTAAAACAAGGCACTAAGATACCTCACTTTGTTTCTTAACTTATTATAAAGTAGTTTGGTGCCTGAATAACTCTTAAAATTGGTATGCCTGTGGAGAGATAATTATTGGATGATAGTATCCAGCCAACATCATGCTCTGTTTCCTTTCTTTTGGATTTTTATAATATGTTTTCCTAAAATGAAAATAAGAATATAAACAAGACATCCAACAAAATGACCTATAGATAATATTACTTCAGCAAATGTGTTATTCTCTCTTTTCCTATTGCAATTAGATTTAAAATTATAAAGAGTAGGTAAATACTTGCTTTAAAAATGTGTGTCTTGTTTTTACCCCAAATCACAAGAATAGGAAAAATAAATATAAATTATTTTTAAATGAGTTAATAACATATGGTAATTTTAGTAATAATAAGCAATAAACCAATTATTATTTCAAAGTACACGTTTTTTCAGTACACATGCACATTTATATATTTTCATTTATTTATGTATTCATACATTAAATAAATACTCTATGCAGGCCCTATGGACAAAGCTGTTGGTCAACAATTATGATCCTTACTATCAAGGACCATGTAACATAAAGGACAAAAAAAAGTCAAACAAATATGAATTTACATGACGGATTCTAAAAAATATACATGAATAGAGAAATATGCAATCCCTGTGCATTGTCCAGAAATGCCTTCCTGTAGAGAAGTCTTGAGGGTTTGTGGATCAAAGTAAAGTGTAAAGAAGTAGGGTAGCCCAAGACAACTGCCTGACAAAATTTGGCCTTAAAATGGTGATATTTTTCAAAATACTATTATGCATATATAGTCCTGATGATAGCAGGAAAAAAAGAGTAGTTTTTCTTCATTCTTTAACAAATGGTTAGCCCTTGTGGAGAAAGAATAAGTGATACTAGTGTCTGAAGAAACAGACATTGTCATGGGGACAGACTTGGCTTCCCAACAGTAGTTCATTTCTAGTACCAGAATTAGAGTGAACAGAAATAGGTTAAGTCAAGTCTTGGGGCATCTTCTCTTCTCTCTGTTTGTATTCATTTTTCTAGATGAATTGTTTTAATTTTGTCCATCAGAAATGATTGTATCACTAATACAGGTTGCCAAAAACAATGTGGAAAATTAGTACATGGAAAATTTTTAGCTACTTATTTCCAATAGTTATAACACAAACATCAGTCACTCAGTAACACAAAACGAGGTGTGAGTGTTCAAAGAGAACACATAACATTCACTTTTTGAGGGAGAAATTAAAATATCATATCTTGAAAGTACATATTTTAGAAACTCGCCATTCATTTAGATCAGTGTTATGCATACAAACCACAACTAAAGTAACTTTTCTTGAGAAACGGTGCATAAACTAAATGGAAGATATTTTCATGGTGTTTAAGGTAGTCTTTGTGAAGTCCCACATTATGTTCTACATATAATGCGATGTCATGTGGAGTGATCTGACATCAAAAAGCCTCCAACCTTCAGTCGCTGAACCTTTTCCTAGCTTTCATGCCTAAGAAAAATTGAGCTCATGTTGGGTTTTCAGAGACAAAAAAGAAATGGCAGTGCTTTATTCACTGTAGTTTGTTCTAATTCCAAGAGACTAAAAGCTTGGTTTTGAAGACCGAATCTCAATTCTGCTAACACTCTAGGGCCTCACTACCCACTCCTGAATATATTAATAACATCACTGAATTTGTGTTCTTATTTTCACTTCATATTTACCTTTTTTAAAAATTTATTTATTTTGATTCATTGTACACAAATGGAGTACAGCATATTTACCTTTTATGATTGCCTGAACTACTTTGAATCAATGATCATTTGAGGTAATAAATCTTCTTGTTTTATCACACTTTCAACAAACCACATTATTATGATCACTCCAGTCTCATATAAGTTGTCACATAATTATTTAACATAAAACTTTCCATACATTTAATAATTTTTTTTTCATTTTGCTAAACTGATAAAGAAAAAGTGGAAGTTTCATAGTCTATAAGTTATTTATGCAAATAGCCTAAATTCTAATGCCAAATGTCTTCTCTCTGTCTACACCTGTGTCTCTCCTTTTCTCTCCTCCTCTCTATTATTTTCAGCAATTTTACTTACCTACCTGTCTATATAAAATTATTCTGTACTTTCTGGAAACATAGTTTGTACAAATAATAAAAAATTAATAATGACACCGTAATGTACATGACAATAAGATAGAGTTCCCCATTCTGTGTAAAATGATAAGAGCAATGAATAATTTTGAGATGGAAGTTTGTTCTTCGTTTCATTTCAAGTTTGGGAAAGATAAATAATAAGTGTCAGTTTTCCTTTGGGGAGCCTTATCACTGTCATTCATGTGCTAGTGCCTCAGGGAAATATTTCACTTGTTCAGAATGACGGATATGTCGGTTGTGTACTAATAAGCTTCAGTATTTATACATAATTAATTATACAATTTTTGTGGGTAAATGAAAATCTGTGGGCATGCTCTTATTATTTTTAAAAGTTTTAGATTTTATAAAACACCAGCAAATAAACTCTTCCAGTGATAAGATGATGAAGTACTTAGGATGAGAGGATTTTAAAGTAGAAGAAATTAAATGGCATCCTACAGCTCAAACATATTCAATATAGATATTTTGAACACTTCAGATAAGCAAGGAATTTTCACAAAAATTTTTGTATTGAAAATGTGTGCCCAGATTTGGGTACATTTTTATCGTTGGTCAATGCAATAGTTCATGAATGCCCGGTTGTATTATAAAAATGGAAACGTGTATTCATAAGAGAATGAACTGTCAATGAATATAGAATCATTTTTTAGGAAGGCGTGAAGTATGAAAGTAAAATAATAATAGTAACATCAAGCTTAAAATATAAACTTGTCTTGATTTCACTAAGTGACAGAATTGTGAGTGAACTTTGACAAATAAAGGATAAACCATCTAATAAAAGTGGAACTCTTCTAGATGTAAATTTTTGACAGTATTTTGCTAAGAGAGATGTTGCATTACCAAAAAGTCACTGAAACATGATACCATGAACTATGTGTGATAGTCCACCTTCTTTTATGTTATCATATTGTACCCCAGATTGAAACAGAAAATGTGATATATGCCTATAATATAGGGAAGCAAGTTGTCTGTTGAATTTTTACAAACCTATGTATACTCATGAGTCTTTTAAATTCAAATGTATATTTTGTATTTTGTTTGATTAGCTGTTTTCCTTTTTCTTTTTTTTTTTTTCACGTTAAGTGGAATCAGCCACAAATTAAATTTGGACTTTGATGTGAAAGCAATTAAAGTGATGTGTAGATGCAGCCTATTTTGGAAGAAAATTAATGATAACATAGCTATTATTTTATAAAGGCAACAATGATCAAATATTCAATACCAACTGTAAGAGGAGTGTGAATATGCCTGTGTCTTGTCAAATACCACTCAAATAAGCAAGTCATTGAAGAGGAACTCCATTGGTGCTAGAGGAATGTGTCTGTGACATCCATGGTCCCCTTGATCTCTACCGGGAATGGCTTGGTAGTGCCCCTTTCTCCCTCCCAGCTCCATTTCCATTCCTCCACAAGCTGTCTACTACCCTCCCTACAGAAGGGGATGGACCACCTTCCATATAGAGAACAACCAGATTTGGCCATGGATTCACATATATTTGCACTCTACTGCCACAGCCTCCTGATACATTCCCAAGTAACTTCATTTATGAGGAACCAGAAGCCTTATCTGAATATGACACTGGGTTATGTACATGGCCAATATGTAAAAAAGTATAGCAATGACCATTTTCATAATATTGTGCCATTCAGTGTCCAAATACTCAAGAGTTACATGATCTATTTTTTGGATAACCAGTTTAGAATGTTTAATGTTTTGGCTCTTTTTGCTTTCTAACACTATTTTATTATGGAGTAAAAAATAAATGAATAAGACCACAAAGGATACCCTAATTCAAGACCAATTGCCAGATGAAACATACACTAGTCCATGCCCAGGCCTTTCACTGTAATAGCCTGGTCAGGTTGTCAGCTAGCATTCCCTTATTAACGCTTTCATTTGTCCTTCTTCAGTAGATCTGGGATCTTAGTCTGGATTAGATCCTCGTGACTTTAATTTTTTCACAATGTGGTTCCTTTAAAAAAATTCTGGAGAGAGAAATATGGACACAGAGAATCAAGGGAAATTAAAACAGAAATTGAGTCTAACTTGTAGTTTGGAAAAAAATGATCACCATTTAGGTCCAAGGGAAATATCTTCTTAATCTTTCAAATAAATCTATTTTAGGATTGAACAAATGTTATTACTATATTTTTAAATAGATTTTCCTCAATACATATTACATTGCAACTTCAGCACATATTTTTCAGTGCATTTAGGTGCTTATGTATATTTCTGTTTTCTAAAGAATGCTGCACACTGAGAGAGATTTGTGTGCTGAGCATATTTAAACTTTCTCATATTTGATGCTAATTTTAATCATTAAAGCACTGAGTTTGTCACCTATTTAACCTCTGCAATAAAGGAAAAGAACAAAGTACTTGCCATATTCATGTTAACAGAAAAAAATGGCATTTGAGAGTGTTGGTTTCAGATTTGTCTTTTTACAGTGAAAAAACTAAAATAAAAATATTAGCATTTGTAAATATGTGTCATTTCTTACATTTTTTTTCTCAAATGCCCATAATTGTCTGTAAAACCTAAGTGTTTTGCATCTTTGAAAAGGGAAAGCAAAATTTCAAAATATTAAATTACTAGAAAATGATCATACCTATATGTGACCTTTTAAATTTTTCCATTATAATAATAATTATTTCAGAAGGACATTTAACAGTTACAGTACACTTGCTATAAGAGCTTAACTTTCAAATCGTCAAATACATCATCCAAATGAAAAAAATGGAAGTATAGTTTTCTGTTAATTACAACTTGAAAAAAATTGTTTACACATGATTGATAGTAAAAGAAAAAAATGACAGTTGACTGGTGATCGTCCATCTTTCTTGCTCTGATCCTATTGTTATTAAAGCCAACTTCCCAGGAACCTACAAACAGGCAGAGAAACTATCACTGAATTTGATGGTTCCTATTTTATAAGTATATATCAATTACATATATATTGACATGAGAATAATAAATTAGGTTTCTGTTCGAATCCTCCAGATTCTCATTTAAATTCATTTAGAAACCTCTTTAAAAAACTGCCCATTTGTATTCAATCAAGTCTTAAATAGATAGCCCTGTCGACTAAGGTTTCATTTGCACACGTAAGTGTACTAATGCATTAGTTTAGACATTTGACCTGTCTGAAGTCATTTGCATAATAACACCCATAATTTGATCAATAAAAATAAATGATTAGGAAAGGTCAAGACCTTACATACTTCCTTGTTCTAACAAAGCTTAATTATACCTAAAACTCTTGCATCTTTTCTCTTTGACTCAACCATAGAGTCATTCAATGTGTACTTGAAGAGTGGGATTAGCATAAACAAGGTACATGGTTCAAAGTCATTGAATTTCTTGCTGGGTCATGGAAAACTTCACCATAACTTCCCAAGAAATTGACATGAGACCATTTTTGTGTGTGTGAAATGTGGTCACTTAGAGCTCGCTACATATACTCTTATGATATTATGGTGAAAATTATCAATAATAGAATTTGATTGTGCAGCTTTGACTTGTCTGTAAAGATTGTCTTTCATGAACATATTGTGATTATAGTTCAAACAAACAACTAAGAATAAGCCATTTCCATTTTGGTAGAAATAAACAGACATATATCTCGATATGTACATGTGCTGGCACAGCTGTATTTGACATCATCTAGAGCTGATCAGATACTTGGAATCATCAGAAGAAATATAGCAGGAACTTGGTATTCATGATTGAAATACCATGAGGGCACTGTTTCCAGAAGTAAAATTTTCTAAAATTGTCCATGACTCTTGCTAAGAACCTCATCCAAATTTCAAACATAATAATGAGTATTTAGCTTGTAAGTAAAAAAAGGAAATTTGTATTTTATCATTTGTGCTTTGATATGTATTTTTTTCTTATCAGAATAGTGGAAACACTGCACAAAAGTAACTTGAATCTTTTCAGTTTATTTGTTGATGATGAAAGCATACTGCTCATGATCTATAATAGTCTTAGAGAAGAATTCTGAAGGACTAGAATAAGAGCAATGGGTTGTCTTCCTCTATCCTTTTATGCCATTATTTTCAGCATAAATGGTTGGATTATACAGGGAAATGACATGAGGAACAAAGGGTATGATAGTGTTCCTGTCCTGTTTCTTAGAATACCATTGTTTGCTTTCTGCATTCAAAGCCAATTACACTTCCAATAAACATAACCTGCCAGGTGTCTTGAGAAACTTAGTGCCCCTGATTATTCACTGAAGGAATCCATACCTATCAATACTCACATTGAGTCTGAGGGGACTCAGAAAATCAGGAGTCCATTGGAATTCAGGTTCCTAGTCATTGTGAGTGTTATGTGCAAACAGGGTGATGAGGAAAAGTGGGGAACAGTCAGGACATTTGTCTCTTCTGTCCATACACATACTCCATTGTTCCACTAGACATCATATTCCCAAGAAAAAAAAATCTGGAAAGCAGCATGGAAATGCCTCAAAATAACTAGGAATGGAACCCTCATATGACCCAGCTGTCCCACTTCTCAATATACATTCGAAAGATTTAAAATCAGCCCACTTCAGTGATGCAGTCACACCAATGTTTATAGCTGCACAATTCACAATAGCTAAGCTATAGAGCCAAACTAGGTGCCCTTCAACAGAAGAATGGATTAGAAAATGTGATTTATATACACAATGGATAATTACTCAGCCATAAAGAAGAATAAAATTATTTTATTTCTTGGTAAATGGATGGAAATGGAGACTATCCAGCTCTATGAAATATGACAGTCCCAAAAAGTCGAAGGTCAAATACTTACTGTAATGTGTGGAATCTTAACCAAAATGGGTGGGAGGAGAAAGCAAAAAAAAAAAAAAATTCATCAAAATAGAGGAAATATCAGTAAAGTAAATGAAGGAGAGGAAGGGGGAACAGGAAAAGGGAAAAACTGTGGATTGAATCTAAATGAATTTTGTATGTACATAGTGAATATAGCATAGTGAATCTCAACACCAAGTGTATCTACGAGACACTGATAAATTAAAAAAAAACTACAAATAAATTTCAGAAAGATGAGTAAAGAGAGGAGAGAGGAGGGAGGTAGTGATGGGGATTGAATTAGAACAAAATATATTCCATGCTTTTGTGATTATGTCAAATTACATTCCATGATTTTGTGATTATGTTAAAGTATTTCCTAATGTTATATAGAACTACAAAGAATTAATAAAAAAAAAAAGCAAATGATAGAAAAAAGCGTTCAGGAATAAAATGGTTAAGGATACCAGGAGAGTAAAACGCAAACCTCATGTAAAAGATTCTTCTGAAGATGGGGATCTGGGTGACTGCACACATCATGTTCCAGGAAGCTGGGCCCCGGTTCATGTGATCAGCCTTTCTTATAGGAAGACCCAATAATAGATGAAACAAAGTAATGAATATAAAATTCATGAAAATTTTCCATGTAGAGACATAGAAGAAGTCTAAGGGAAGGGAGGGGGGCTGTGAGTAGGAAAGACAGCAGAATGAATCAGATGTAACTCTCCTATGTTCACATATGAATATACCACAACTGAACTCCACATCATGGACAACCACAAGAACGTGATCCTATTTAGAATAAGTTATCCTCCATGTATGTAGAATATGTCAAAATACCCTCTGCTGTCATGTGTATCTAAAAAGAAGAAATAAAATAAATAAAAATAAAGAAATAAAGAAGAACTCTAGTTTTCCTAGAAAAAAAAATTTGAAAGATCCAAGTCAAATTTTTAGGAAGAAGAGGAGCTATCAGAAAGATAAAATTGTAAGAAGCAGATAGAATAAATAAAGGTCTCAATTTTATATGAGATGAGAAGATGAAAGAATACATGGAGGTGGCCTAGTACTTCCAAGGGAAATCTGGATACCAAGTTCATGAATATTCTGGGATTGTTAGGGAAGCAGACATTAAGTTGAAACTCCATAGTGTGAAGAGATGTCTCATTCTACAGCAGAGGATTCTGGGCTCATATTCCAGCATTTGGGCTATTGTGTGACCCCTGATAGAGAGGAGGCAAAGAATGCAACTGGACCTAAATCCCTGGAGTCAAGAACAGAGGTCAATTTAATTCCCAGGAGACATTTCTTTAAAAACAACAAGCAAACACCCAAAAAAACAAACTTCAAAGATTAGTTTATTTGAGGAAAAATCTGAGATCAAAAACTTTCTCTAAATGTCAGCAAAATAAATCCTTGGTTTCTTCTTTCTGAATACATTATATCCATGGTAATGGTTAATTTGAATTGTCAACTTGATGGATTAAGAGATGCAGATGATTAAGAGGCTTCTAAGGGTGTGTCAATGAAGGCATGTATAGGAATGATTGGAAGGTGGGATAGTGAACTCAAGTGGAGACCTTCCCTAAGCCTCGGCAGCACCGCCCAATAAGATGGAATGAAAGTTGGAAGAACAAGAAAGCAGATGCAGATACAAGCTCCACTCTTCTTGAAGGGGTTTTTAATCGCTGTGTTGATTGTCTGAGGATATTGGACTCTTGCTTCTTCACACTTCCAAAGCAGAATCTACCAGTGATTCTCCAGGTGGTTTCCAGAAGCCTTGGTCACAGACTAGGGTAGCACTGTTGATCCTTCTTGTTCTGGGGCTTCGGCCTCTTGGACTGCACTGCTGCTGGTTCTTCCAGCTCTCCAGCCTGCAGCTGGCCATTGAGGACTATCCAACTTCTGGCCCTCTAAGTTGATCTAATAAATCCCCTTTTTATAATCATAGTTCCTGTTAATTCTGTTCCTCTAGAGAACCCCGACTAATATATCCACTATTTCAAGGCCTTTAAAAAAGTAAGAATAACTAGATTTTGTTCATCATGGAAGAACAAACCTGACATTCCAAGTCTGGAAAGAATCTGAGTATTTTGTATAAGTTATCAGCAGTGTTCCTAACATTTTGTGGTAAAAGGAAGGAGAATATTAAAATCCTGAAATCTCTAGGAGTAGTCTGAAAATAAATATCAACTTTTATTCTTGTACATTCAAAAACCATCAACTACACCCAAAGTTCATAAGGAGAGCTCAAGTTTCACTTGCTGCTATTATATTATTAGTGTAAATTTAACAATTTTGCTTAAGCTAACATTTTATACCACAAGTTAAAACTTATAAGTTCTTCAGAGCATCTGATGAAGAGAAAAATATTAGAAAAATATTAGAAAAATATTAGAAAAAAATTGGAAAAATATTCAAGATTAGTTAATTTTTTCCTTCTGTCTTCAAACTAATAGATAAATCTAGATGTATATGTCAATATGGTAAAAGATAATGTTCATTTTATTACAATCTCATTTGGTTGTTTTGAGTACAGTGAGTGCACATTTATCTATTCAGTATAGATTTATAATTCTGTGACTATAATAAGTCATAGCAAGTTAAGGCAAATTGCACTTTATCTCTAGACATTCTAATTTAATTTTTATGATTTATGTCCAGTGTTATTTTAGAAAAATACTGCTTCCCTTTTGTTTATATATTTTGTTCATCTTTTTTTTAAAAAAAACCTATGCATTACGGAAAAGACATTGGAAAACAGGATTCTGTGAGGATGAGTACACAGCCTGAAATAAATTTCTCAGAATTTGAAATTTATGACTTACAGAGAAAATGAAATATTTGGCTGCTAAGAAAAAAAGTCCTGAGATATACATGAAAAACCAAAAAGGAGAAAGCTTATGAGTCATATAAATCAACTATGTCACTGCTGTTAAAGGAGTTCTATGTATGTCTGAAGCAAATTAAAGGAAAAATACAAAAGAAAGATGGAAGGGAAGACTGGAAATTAATCAAGAATTGAGAGTGCAAATTAAATAAATAACATGTGATGTAAAAGGAAAAATGTACAAAGGAAATTGCAGATGTGAATCAGAAATAAAAGATCAGAGAAACGCATTATAAACTTTTGGAGAGTTGGCAAAATAGGAGGGACTATTTATTTATAATTTTTCTAAGTTCCAAAAAAGGAAAAGAAGAAAAATACATTATAAAGGAGAAAAGCTACTTAAGACTACATTTGCTGAACATTGTTAAGGAAAACAACAATGAGTAGATTAAAGATAGAATAAAAAACGAGAAGACACTTCTTTCAATTTTATAGGTATAAACACTCAGTTCCAAAGATGGCATGGAATACTATTCCAAATAGTACCACTGCTACTAGTAGCTATATTAATTAGAATGCTGCAAGAAAGACAAATTTTGTCTACATTTACTACAAGCAATAGACCTTAATTTTTCTTTCCCAGAATAGTTTAGGTGGGTTGTGTGTTTTTGTTTCCACAGTTGAATGAAATTTTCTATTTTTTTTCTATTTTTTTTTCTATTTTTCTACCCAACTCTAGATTTAGACTCTGCCATACTCAGTGCTTCAACAATGTCTTCCCAATGATGGTGAAAGGGCTGCCACAGCACCTATCATCAAGCTGTCACTCAGACATGTCCAAAAGCAAGCATAAATAGCTTTTTTATTAAGCCTTTTCTTTTTTGTTGCTGTTAGATGGAAGTGAGGTAGAGCTCTACTAGCAGCTGAGACCTATTCTGTCTCATCGCTGAGGTTTGATTAGCAAACAAGCTGGTGAAGTGAAAATGGCTTCTGAGTAACATTCAACAGCTTATTTTCCAGTGGTGAATTCTGATTAAAAGTTTTCTACTTACTAGGAACACTGTACACCATGAGTGTGCCTAACCTTGCAATGTAGTTTAAAGTTATTTCGTAGTTTCACATAATAAGAAAATAAAGTTGCAACAAAATTGTGCAATTTACCTAGATAGCATGGTTAGGAAAATGATGCTGTATTTGAACATATTTCTCTTTACCCTCAAGTCCGCATACCCGAGGTACAAAATGTGAAACTAAACATCATAACAAAATACAAATTCATATTTCACATAAAGCATTCTGTTATGAAAAATTGAGTTTTTGAACCTTTATTAAAATGGTATACAATTATGAATTACAATGTAAAAACAGAAGTTTTACTCATGGATATCTGCTAGCATTTATTGTATTTCCTCAAGGACCCCCTTTCTAGTGGAAAATTGAATATCAAGGTCAAAGTGATCAGTGTGTGTGTGTGTGTGTGCTTGTACATCTATGTTTTTAAAGATAGAGTGTAATATTATTTTATCCAAATAAAAGGAAAAAAGTAGGGGAATGTTAGTATAAAACAAACAAACAAACAAAAAAAGACAGAGAAAAGAATCATGGATTGAGTAAAGTTAGTTAAGACAGACGTGAAAGAGAAATAATAGTTTAATGTTCACCCTGAGGAAAAATAAAGGATTTAAGTATTACCTTTTGGTGTAGGACAAAGACTACAAAGAACTCATTAGAGTAAGTTTTTGTTTGTTTTTTACTTTTCTCGATTTCATTAAGATATAAACTTGGTCAGACCTACAGACCTGGAATCATAATCTGAGCTTTAAGGAAGGAAGTAGGATAAGACTTCTAATACACTTGTTATTTTCTACCTAATTAATCCAAACAAGTTCACATTAACACAAAGTAAATAGAGAGTTGTCCCTTGTCTTCACAGCAAAGGCATTAATTTCACAAAAGTGTAGGTTGTTTTCTTCCTCAGATATTTCACATAGATATTTCAGGAGAGGGAGGATGTGACTGATAAGTCTCATTTCCTGAGGAGTCAAGAAGAGGGAAGATTCTCATCAATGAAACTTCAAAGAAAGATGGTCTGTTTCTGGGATATGGATTTTTTACTAAATAGATGTTATATAAATGAGTTAAAATGGCCTCTGAACATTGGTCTCTGGATTATTTATTTCTGCACAACAGGCTAAGACCAGTTGGTTCAAAAACCTGCTGGTGCCAAACTCAAATTTTACATATCCAATTGTTTTAAATATAGCAAAAAAATAAGCTGATTTTTTTAGTTCTAGAGCCTGTCTGCTTTGCATACCCTGCAAACTATGCCCAACGTCTGCTAGAGATAGATAATATACCAAACAGGGCTATAAAACCCCAAACCCCTGCTTGGAAACTCCCTGAGAGACTTCCCACCAAGCTCATGAGCAACAGCATTTAGATGTAAAGCCCTCCTCTCCAATCCTCATCCAGGAGGTCTTTTGTGCTCTTTCCCTTCTGGATAGGGGCCCCATGCAGCCAGAACCTGTGGACAGCTTCTTGCTACAAGGGATTTCCCCTGCATGCAGACTTGTCAAGCAGTCAACCAATAAGCCTGTGTGTGCCCCTGCAATATCTTGGCCATACCTTTTCCCTCATCAGTCTCCAAATCCCTCAAAGTCTCTAAGGACGACCATAACTGATAGACTATCCATTATTGCAGCACCTATCTCTTCACAGAAGTAAGTGCATTTTCAGAACAGGAGAAGTGGGAAACCTTGTGAAGAGCAAAAATGGTTTAGAATAGCTTGACTGCAGGGAATGAACTGGAGGCCTAATTGTAGACATTTTGGGACTGATCACTTGAAAACAGAAACAAAGAATTTACTGTAAGCACAGTACACCCTGGATTTTTCTTTGTCTGAGTTTTATAATGCATTGTTCAGCATCCTTGGTGGCAAATAAAAGATGGAAGTTTGTGAGGATATTTGGCATTTGTGTGAATGATTAATAGCAAGAGAAGAGACTTTGAAAGTGTAGTTAAAATCTATAATGAGATCTCAGCTATAGAAAAAGCGAGTGGAGATAGAATGATAGATTGGAGTAAATTGGAAAAAGACACTAGAGTATGGTAGTTCAATAGAACTTTCTATAAAAAAGGAAATGTGTGTAATGTGGTCTATACTTGCTTCTAAGTTTTGTTTTATTTTGTTTTCTTCTTCTTCTTCTTTTTTTTTTTTTTTTTTTTTTTGGTACCAGGGTTTGAACTCAGGAGTGCTTAACCACTGAGTCACATCTCCACATCTCCAGCCACTTTTTCTAATTTTATTGAGAGACAGGGTCTTACTGAGGGCCTCACTAAGTTGCTGAAGCTGGCTTTGAACTTGTAATCCACCTGCCTCAGCCTCCGGAGCTACTGACATTACAGGCAGATGCCACCATTCACAGCCTAGCTTCCAAATTTTGAACATTTGAAACATATAGCATTAGAAGAACTGAATTTAATTGTATTTAAAGTTAATTGGTTTTAAAATTAAAATGACATCATATAACTAGTTGCTACCATCTTGAACATTATCATTTTAGTAGTGAAGAAATAGGTAAACCTAGCAGTAGTGGATATGTGAGTTTAAAGTGTCAAAATCAGAGTGCATTTGTAGGACATGTGTTCAAAAGTAGGATAGTTTAGATTATTGAAGTGTGAGGGATATGGAGATTTTTCAGCAAAGTTGAACTGACACTACCTAAATTGAGTTAATAGGCTTATGAAGGTGTAACATAAAAGCCCATTCACCATCATACCAGGAATAAGTAAGCAAAGTTTTGTCATTGACAATTCAGTCAGAAGTGAGTTTTCTCTTATGCTTTGGAAGGCAGTTAGTCAATATAGGTGAGAAGTGATAGGATTAGTTAACACTGCTTGTTATTCAACATAGAAATCTAGTTGTAGTTGTAGGATATATTAAACTTCTAGGAAGCAGTGAGTCAGGACAAAGATTTTATTTCAGGGTTTCATGCAAAAATGAAAACTCAGAGAGCAGTAAGGGCAAAGAAAGTAAAAAGTGAGGAGTAAGCCATGGAGGAAATCCAGGTGTGCATTCCTACTGAATGTTAGAATACTACATAATTTCACATTTTTGTTTATCATCCCTCCTAAACTCTGCTTATTTTTCCCAAAGAGTTTCTGCTTTATAACTTTGTTTTTTCCAAGCTGATTCTTCAATTTTTTTCTAACAGACCTAGTCTGTTATTGATCAATTATCTAATGTATCTGAAAATAACTGTATTAAATTCCACTTTAGTTGGCTTCTTCAAATTGTTTGGGGGACCATATACACAATGAAGGCAAAATCAGGAAAAATGTCAACCAGATTTTCAGTGGATATTCTTTAAGTTTTGATGTGCCTAAATTTCTGTGGTCCTCTGTGTGTACATTCATGATGCAAAAGCAAAGCTAGGCAATCTGATTTGCAAATTCCAAAATGGACTGCATTCCTATAATCTAACTTAAACTTACACACTCCTAACACAAACCACTTTTTTAAAAAAATATTTTTTAGTTGTAGATGGACATAACTTTATTTATTTTTTTAGTGTGGTTCTGAGTGCCTCACATGTGCTAGGCAAGTGCTCTACCTCTGAGCCACAACCCCAACCCCAGGAAACATTTTTATTTCATGTATTTTAAAGACTAGAGTAAAAGAAAATTGCACACAATCACATTATGTTTTGCTTTCTTTTCTATATAGGTCACATAAATGCAATTTCTTTATTCCCAAAAGTTATTTCTAAGATGACTTAATAAAAGTTGTTATTTTTGAAATCAGTTAATTTCTTGCTTCAACATATGGTACTTGTATTTCCTCTGAGGAAAGGAAAGAAAGTATCTTATTCAGGCTAATCTGTGTTATAACTTGCAAATTTTCTAAACTTGCTGACTACTGACATTATAGTTTTCTAAACTAACTATGATACCCTATTTGGAAGTCATGATTTTTCTGTTATCTCTGGGGTTTCAACTGTTTTTATTTAGTCAATTCATCATAATAACATGGTGTTATCAAAGATGTCTATTTCCATCCTTGTAAAGTAAAACTTTCTACAGCAGGCAGCACATTTCAGTGGAATTAAAAACTAAATCTGTATTTATATCCATATGCATGCATCTTTGTATGTCTATATCTTTCTATCCATGGTCTGCAAGAGTTACTATCTGAAGCCTAAGAAGTTATGTCCTCTCTGCATGGTCCCTAATGACTTTACCATGTCAGAGATGTATTTTTTTTTTTTTGTAATATTGACCAAGAATCACAGTAAGAATAATATTCTATAAATATACCAAAGAGTACTTAAATTGTGACTAGTTATCATAATAATGAATAGGAAACAGTTTAGTTCAGGATAGCAACTATGCTACTTCCATAGTTTAGAAAAACAAAGTACTTGAAAATGAAGCATTTTAAAGAAAAACAAATATATATCATCAATTTAACTGCCTTATCAAGCCCTAAATGAAAATGGTGATCAGAAATAATGGTACTGGTACTAGATCTTTTTTTTTGTCCAAGATGAAAAAGGGAATTTGATGTCAGAACAAGTTTAAATACCAGGACTTTGGATGACCAGCATATTGTAAGTGTGTGTGTGTGTGTGCATGCACATTTGTGAGTGGGTGTATTTATATCACTTACTGAAGACAGACTGTTGGTAATTAAGAGTTGGTCTCCCTGCTTCCATCCAAGTTAAAATGTACATTAGATTGGCATCTAGGGAAGAATAGATCAACTAGCTCAAAAGGAGTTAAGAATCAAGTTCAGTCATTCATATTCCTTCCAACTTAAGACAATGAACATCTCAGAAGCAGCAGAAAAATGAACATATTCATAGAGAAAATTTTCAAACACTGGTAAGTAAAATTTTCTTGAATCCTAGATTTGTAGACAATCTCAGAATATGTTGTAAATATCTAACAATAATATAATATATAGTGATAAATACCACAGACCTTTGTATTCTATAACTTCCTTGAGTTCTGAATCTTAGGAGGTCTCATGGTTTCTTCTCTCCTACCTGTGATGTAATGACGTCTCAAATTAGTATACTTGAAAACTTGAATCCTTCTTTAGCACCTCTGATAAGGAATTGATGAATATTTTTGACATGAGGTAGTCTGAAACCATTTCCTTTACTGCATCTCATATCATTGCTATTTATTATACCCAATTTTTCATACTTTAGCTATTTTTAAAAGTATATCACATTTAGAGTATATAAGCAAACCATTTTCATAGGAAATTACAAGATGTTCTATTAACATATACCACATATTTTGAAAGTTACATGTTTCATTTCATTTATATCTTTTTTCTGAGAATGAAGGAAACTGAAATTATTGTTATAAGTGAAAACTTGATGGACCTTGAGAAATTGAGGGGCAAACATGGACCTAATAAAATCATAGAAGTATAATTACACATAAATATAAAACAGAATGGGAAACATGTGAAGGGCTGTATTTAGGTAACTTCTGAAATAAATGTCCCCTCCCCCAGTATTTAGCCCATTTCCAAGTTTCTAACCACTCCTCTTCCCTCCTATAATAACTGATCATCCTTAAATATAATGTTTTAAGATGCAAATCTGGACCCAGTTTTGCCTGGTTCAAATCTCAAGTTTGTCACATGCCTGTTTTGTAAACTTGGGCAAAATTTGTGCCTCACTTTCTTTTTCTGTTAAATAAAAACATTACATGAAGATTTTTCCTAGAGAAGCTCCTGGCATGTTGAACACTCTCTTTTAAATGTTCATTATCATTGTTGCTCTGACTTGTCTGTATGGGTTATTTTTCATCATACTTTCTAATGCAAATATCTGAGCCAGATCTCTGATCACCAACTAACTGAGGGCAGAGTTAGATTTTCTCTAATGATTTCACTCATTGTCCACTGAATTGATGACACACTTTGCCATTGGCCAACAAATGTTCAGTAAAATAAACTTTAAACAGTGGGTGCATTCTTAGCTAGGAGGTTCCTCCAGCAATTTGATTCTTAACTCTATGACCTATCAAATGGTTAAAAGTTATTACCAAATTGTTAAACAATTACTTCAGAATTATTATTTTTTTATGAATGAGTGAATATAATTTCTCTTTTCTTTTCCAGGAAGTACTTTTTTATAGTCTTCTTCAATAAAATCTTATTCAAATTCATAGGTAAAAAATGCACTGAGATTTCCATTAACTTTTAAAAAAGGACTTGAATATTAGGAATATAATTAATTCTAATGGTTGTTTCTTACATCTCATAAATACTTGCTGTCACCTCCTCCTTAAGTTATAAGTGGAGGTATAGTTCCATAAAACATTTTATAAATGCCACTTTACAGATGAGAAAGCCAAAGGGAGATGTGTATTTGAAGAGAGATGATTATTTTACATGAGTATATGTATATGTAGTTATATATTGTCCACTAATAAAATTCATCCATTTTGACGATTGCTACATCTTTACAACAGTGAATCCAGTTGTGAGACCATAGAAAAAACCTTTTGTGCTTCTGTATGGTTTTCATGTTCTGAGCATTCTTACCCATACAGAAAATTAAAATGGTGTCTCTTTCTAAAGACCTATAATGGCATTCACTGTTAGAAAACAAGGTAACAGTCATAAAAATGAACTATATCTGTGGACAATAAACAACAACAACACATAGTAGGACTTCCTGAGATTTCCTGGCTTTAAGTACAAATGATTGATACTGAATTCCATGGATATTTGAACAAGCACTTGATTTGAAAATCATTGTAGGAAATCCTTTGTAAGTTGCTTGAAATGAAGTTGTTGGAAAATATAAAATGTATACTGCAAGTATGGTGAATTAAATAGCAAAATTATGTAATTGATATATAAAATTATGTAATTTCTGCAAAGCATAAATCTAATACAAATAATCTAGGCTGAAAAAGTATATAATTACTTTCTACAGAAAGTGAGACTAAAGAACAAAATAAGTAACATTTTTCTTCACTACATTGCAAATTCAAATGTAATAATAAAATCACAGTTTATAAGTGAGTAAGCACTAAAAAAAGCTAAGCAAAACTGTATTTAAACCAATTTAAAACTTCTTAAAATATATTCACAGAGACAGAAGTACACTACTGAATTTTTAAAATATTGAGTTATAAATGCTGTAGATTACTCCATTAGTTTTTAGAGATAGATATAAATGTCATAGATTTATAATTTGAGGGATCATATTCATGATATTGAATTTCATACACATTTGAATATAAACATAAGAAATTCTTTTTAAGTTACATCAAATAGAGTTGTTGAAAAACCTGAAATGTATATGCAAGAATGGTAAAATAAACAGAACAACACTTGGTATTTGCTAACAGAAAAAATACATATATTTGTATTAGTGTCATCAAATCTCTTTTTAGAGATCACTTCTGTACAGATTCCCAAATGATACTCATAATCGAAGCTTTTGAGGGCAACATCAATCATCCTTTTGGTTCATGACACTTTTAGTTTCAGAATAATTCTGACATATTCCTATTGTAGCTGAAATTATTAACCTGATCTTCCACGAAAGCATTTACCAAATGGGGAAACTTAAGGTAGATTTACTAACTGCTTGGGAAGTGTCATCTTATTTCAATAATTTTCTCAGTAAGACTGTGATCGTCAAATTAATTGGAAATATCAAATTTCAATATTACAAACTAAAATATCTATAGGTTATTGCTATTTTATTGCATTTTCAGGTTGTAAGCAACAATTTCACTGATTCTGTTTTATTTGTTGAAATTTTTATTTACAACTTAATGTTAAGTTTAAGCATTTTCATTCTCTGAAACAAGTTATGGAAATCTACGTATTACCTTTATTGGCTTTTGTATTTAGAGATTTCTATACAGGCACAAACAAAAACTAATATTTTAATCTTATTATTGGCTTCAAAAATAGCTTAAACATTCTCAGGCAAATAAAAATTCTAATGCTGAGATTTTAGACATTTATTTGTATAAAATATTACTGAATTTCAGATTATTTTGTCAAAACTTTAGAGAGATTTCTGTCCTGAACATAAATGGTTTCAATATTACCTTTTCTCTCATGTGCACATTACTAATTCTGTTAAATTTAAGAGAAAATAAAGGCTCCATTTCAGTACCTGGAGACTTAATTCCAGTATTTGATTGGACTCTTCATGTGGAAAAACTGAACCTGAGTGTGCAACTTAAGTTTTGTGCAGTTCAAGTAAATGAAAAAGCCCCAGGCCTGACACTAATCTTTTGAAGTTATAGATTTCTTATTTGGCAGCATAAACTGCTTGGTTTACTTTCTCCAGGTGTAAAATGAGCTACTACCTAAATCTTAGCAGGAGACTTACTCATGAAAATATTTTACTGTAGAAACAAAAGTAATCGTTTAATTCTGAATTTCATATTAAAACCAATAAAAATAAATAATACGATCACTATTTATACTTATCCCTCATGGGCAGCCTTACTTCCATCATGGAATTTTAAATATTTTTTTTTCAATTGCTTGTATCTTTGAGAAATGTGTGAGAACTGATTTAAGCGTATATATTCAGCACCTTGGACAGTACTTGCTCATAGAAATAGAGTAACTTGTTGACTCCAGGAGCTGGACTTAGCTACTTAGGAACCTGGTGCAATCACTAAAGCCCTAAAAGGCAGACTGACTAAAGGTAACTAACTTTCTTGTATTTATATAATTATACGTCTTAATTACTAATGATGTTTTTGTTGTTATTGTTAAGAGAGGCCACAGAAATGATCTAGTAATTTAGTTAGATCAGAATATAAATCTAAAAACAGAGATTTGGAGATATCCTTGGTATAATAGTTCATGACTTAAATCAAGAAAAATCTTAGAACACTCATATTTCAAACATCCACTTTTAATATATAGGATAACCAATTGATAAAATTGCAGTGTGATAAGCCAATTCTGGACAGACTGAGATTTTTGCCTAAGTTGGTATACTTACTTTTTCTTAAAAACTAACAAACAAGTAATGCAAACATTGTAATATATAAGATCTATACAGATCCTTAAATTCTCCCTGTTTTTCTCACAGAGAAAAGAACCAAGGCAGATCAAAGAATTCAAGAATCTGAGGCTTTAGATCTTTATTTCATTATTGAGTGAAGGAAACATTATTTGAAGTTTCTACTATTAGAGTTACACAGACTCTTATATTCCATTTCTTATTATATGATAAGGCCTGAAAATGGCCTATTAACATTCTAAAATAGTAGTTCAACTGGACAATCCTTGAGACATCTACCGCTTAGCCTGAAGCAAACATCTGAGTCCCTTTCTCTTTGATCTGTGCTGGATCTATCCAACAAGTAATCTGAAGATAAGGGCGGGTAAGTTTCACCTGGAAAATTGATCTTTCTCTTAAGTTCTTTTTGTAGCAAGATTAAATTCCAAGGCTCAGCAGCTCTTTATGATTCTTAAGAAATTCACTAGAGTGCTACTCTATCAAAACATGAGAGGTGATCCTTAGTGGCTTAAATTTTTGAATGATTCTCCACTCTGTCCTCTTGAAACCTTTCAGGTAATCACTTTTTTTAAGGAAGAGAAGCAGTTAAGATACATTCTGCATATTTGATGTTTTTCTAACTTCCATCAAAAAAGAAAAGTTAGTATATTCAGATTTATTTATAAAATGAACCCCACAAAGTATATTCTTCTGAACTAAATTAAATGAAGACTTTGCTTTGAGCAACTGTGTATTGATTACCTGTAGATTGGCAGTACTCCACCTCTTTACCTGCAACACTTCCACTCTGACAGACACAAATTAGTTACATTATCATTTGAGATCACCTTTCTCCACTCATGCTCTGAAGTTCCTGTTGTTCTGACCTCTGATTTCATATGTTGCCCATGGGTGAAGACATATTCCTCTAACGTCCTGACAGCTAGTTTCACCTTCCAAGGAAATTTAATCTTATATTTTACCCTTTTCAGTTAGGGTTATTGAATCTTAAAATAAGGAAGACAGAAAAGGGAGGTTCTTCAAAGATATTTATGAGTTCTCTTTTATGTTTAATGGATTAAAAATAAGGTAAAGCAACCAGACAGAAATGCTAAGTAAGAGTTTAAAGCTAGGGAACTGGGCATAAGGAAGAAGTCAGTTAGAGATACAGATTTGCAAATCATTACATTGAGACAGAAACCATGATAATTTTCAAAACATAACATATTTGTAATAATTACAGGATAAATTCCTGCAATAGGAAGACAAATTCTATTATGTTGAAGAAATAACACATAAAAATTGAGACTGAAATTGAAAAAAAAAAACAAGAAAATACTATTAAACTATTTTTAAACATGAGATATGAAAATAATTTCTGATAAATATCTGTACTAAAATTGTCAAAATCCAGTTGGTGTACATTATATAAATATTTATTCCCTTGATTCTACATTGAAATTATGGTGAGATGCAAAGTAATTTAAATTTGCTTATTTAAGAAATAAGTTTTGTTTCTAATTGTACCACTGAAAACATGCACTAAATTGTTTATTCACAAATGATAATTTGATGATCACCCACTATACATTTTCCAACAGAATACTTGTACATGTAGGCTTATTTTCTCATATGTCAAAAGTAGAATTTTATATATAGCAATTGTGATGATTGCAATGACATGTCATAGTGACCATCATATTACTTGCCAAGTGGAAATTTATTTGTTCCCTTTATTTAATTCTGACATAATTTATAGTCAATATTTAATTTATTGACTTCCTTCTTTGAGCCAAATATCATATTTTCCTTGTTCCTCCACCTTCTATTTGTTAATCAACCAAATACAAAATCCTCAGGTGGTGCTGTCTGTATGCAGCCATTGCCAGAGGCTGAGAAGCTATTGATTTGATCGTTGTTGTTTTTGGATCAGTGTGAGCTTGGCACTTGTAAGGACCTTTTGCAGCCAACCCTTCTTGGCTCACTGGACAAAGTAAACTCCCAGGCCAATAAGAGAGGCCTGCTGAGTAAAATAAATCACTTGAAATGGCACAAAAGAAAGAGTTCTTTTTCATTTTGAAGTCCCAAAATGTGTTGATCTTCTTCCACCAAATATATACTCTATCTTGGGACTGCAGGTGACAGAAGGATCTTTTTAAAGGCTACAATTGGAGAATAAATAACCACCTACTTCCTTAGGTGAGAATATAATGTCAAATAAGAATATGAGATTTTCAAAAAAGAGAAAAGAAAAAGTGGGATCATATTTTAGGCTGAAGAATATACTTTCTAAATTAATTCAGGTGGCATCTCTATGAATTTCAGTCAAAATATAACTAAAATTTTGGAGATTATTTTCTCTAAAAGTTAAAGTTCATTACAGTATAATATGACAAATATTTAAAACAATATTTTCTCCTTATATCTTGTTAGTATATGCCCTTCACTTTAGCTTAAAATTATTGTATACTTTTTTCTATTCTGAATACGATTGGAAAGTAAATATTTAGGTATGTGTTTCTTTAAACATTTGCTTCATTTTAACATGTCTATTGATTCCTTTTCTGAAATTTCATGTAAATGGAAAACTTCCATGTTTCTGAAAGGGTAGAAAATCCTTGTTAGAATTATTCAGTATAATTTACTGCATGCTATATAAGACGACCCCTGCATTAAAAGATCAACAGTTATATCAAAAACACTTATGAGACAGATTTCTGTTTAGAACACAAGTTCATAAAAACTCTGTTGAACTGAATTGATTTACTCTTTCTTAAATTAATGAATTCTGGGGATTTAGCTAAATGGTAAATAATATATTTATAATGTATGGGGCCATGGGTTCAATACACGGCATCACAAAACTTTTTCTTAAAAAATTAATTAATTAATTTACACTGAACTACATTAATTGTGCTAATAATTTGAAAAACTTCACCAGCTTTCTATACTGACCAAATGGGTATAACTACTGTCTATGTTATTGTCATTAGAATAATATAGACTAATATTTAGAAGTAGGAAATTCTCCTCCACCATAGCTTCAGTACACTGGGGAAGCCAATAGTCCTGAAATACATTTTTTTTTTATATCTGTGCAGTGACCATAGTGAAATTCCAACTTATCTCATCAGTGTTCTTATGATCATTATCCCTAAAGGGATTTTGAGCCCCTGGTATAAATATTGACACAGGAAAATGTAATTGTTTTAGCAACTATTACAAAATCTTCTTTATATTTCTTTTACAGTTGTTTCTTTTTCAGCACTATTTATATTTTGTTTTTACTTTTACCTCTTACTCATTGTTACTGATGTTTTGAGGAATCTCTCCAGATAGTTCTGTATCTCTTAAAGGCTTTTGTAAAGAAGTGGGCATACTGTTATTCTGAAATAGATAATTTAGACTCATATATAGAAGAAATTCTATCTCAGAATGATATTTTAATGTCATTATCAGTTTACTTAACATCATAACATGATTGCCAAAAAGTTTAATTCTTTTTAGCAGAACTGTGGCAATGTTTGCATCTTTTAATTTTTCTATTATATTGACAGTTACACACTTACTTTAAGGGTTCAAGGGTTCAACAAAATGCTGCATTTTGAAGAATGGTCCAAGACATCACAAGTTTAAGGATGCATGTATTTTGAAGGTTGTAAAATAAATTATATGTTTTCAAGTAGAATTATAAGTATCAGTGGAAGTCATTGATGTAGTGACCAGCTCTTAGAAACAAATGAGGACAACTTCAAGAGCAGCTCATGTGCTATGCAGTAATTCCAACAGATAAGTAGTAATGCAGTTCCTTTAAGACTTGAAGAGTGCTATCTCTGGTAGGAAAAGCATGAGTTTAAACTAAGATATATTAAGAGTAAAATATATCTGTGGCATCAGGAAGGTGGTGTCAGCTAGATTGAAAGAGCTGAAAACATGGAGCTCAGCATTGTTAGATGTTAGTATCATCTGCAGAACAGGGAGGAGAGGGTCCATGGAGTCCAGGTTTGTATCAGAGTCTCACAGAGAAAGGTTATCAAATGAGAAAAATAGAGAACAGGAGATGAAGCCTTTAAAAGAAACTAATACAGGAAAAACAAAGAAACAAGCAAAAACATAAGAGAATCAACCAGTTAAAGAAGTAGAAAGGAATAACAAAAGTGATTAGGAAAAAAAATTATGAATGCTTTCTGTTACAGAAGATAATAACATACTGATGTAGGAAGAAGAGTTATGAACAGGGAAGAATGGATTTTAGACATTAAACACTAAGGGACAGTTTTTCTGATACGAATGCAATGAACCATTGACATTTAATTGAAATAGGAGAAATGTTCCTGTATCCAAGACATTGCTCAGCAGCAAAGGAGGTGCTTGTGAATCCTCCCCTGACAATCCAGTGGAAGCATGAACAAAATTGATAAAAACAATTAGTTTAGAATTCTGGAACTTAACCAAAGGAATGTAAGAAATTAAGGCATACTTATTCAAGAAGTCCTGAAGCTCTGTAAGAAAAATGAGTCCAGAATTGTCACCTGACCTATTATCCTATTTCTACTGCATATCCATTGGTTGGAGGCCAGGGAAGCCCACAAAAACATGCATTTTTCTGTCAGAGCCACCTGATTTTATTTGATGTGGGAGCCTGGAAAAATCCACGTCAGAGTGACAACTGTTCAAAATAATGGAGAAATAATTACAAACCAATAGCAGATAATCTGAAAAGGCAACACACCAGAAATCATGCAGTTTGAGATAAGCAGCAGAGCAGTAGAAACCAGAAACAGAAGTTTTGGAGAACCAAACAGTACAAGGGCCTCACTAAGCTTTTACATAGCCCTGATAGCTGGAATATTGTGTTTGTGTGAGGCTCTATGCATACTCAGGAGAAACCAGAGCTCTTACTAATCTATTTGTCTCTGGCTTGCAAGAGGCTTTAAGTACCCAGTAACCAAAAGCTTCAGAAGAACTGCAAACACATTAATTTTGGGTGTTTCCAAAGTAAACATATACCTATCATCAAAAAGGAAAATTCTTCTGGCTCAATGATTAGAGATAAAAGCCCCCAAAGTAAGTACTCCTGTGAAAAAGGCAAAAGCCACATTGTTTTCTATGACTTAAATTTGGAAGTCACATATTGTAACTTTTCTTTATTCTACATGTTTAGAGCAGTCACTTGCCAACCAAGATTCAAGAGGAAGGAACATGGACCCCAACATTCAGTAGGAGACATATCAAAAAATTCATGGCCATATTTCAAAACTAAAACAGCCTGTCATTTTACTTCATTTCCTTCTCTCTTACACGTAAAATTCCACTCCCAATATCCAATGCCCATTTCAATTTGCATACCATTGCAGCATCAGTCTTTAGGGTCAGGTTTTATCTTCTGAATGTGATCCAGATACAGATGAGGTTCTTTGAATTTATTTGAAAGGGTATGGTTTTTTTCTAGTTGAATATTTGTGAATCTAAAAGAGACAAAAGACTCTACCCACAATTTCCCAAAGAACTATGGTGAATAGATATAGGATAAGGACAAATAAAAGCCCATCCACAAAAAGGTGAAGTGGGAGGTATAGAAGTTCCTGGTCCAACGCAATCCTGAAGCAAGCCAGGTACACATACCAACTTTGTGATGAGTGGTATTCCTTGAGATTTGTTTTCAATGTGTTAGCTACATGGGGCAGAAGAGAGACTGAGAAAATCTGCAGACTCAGACGAGATAGTCCTTTGTTTAACATAACAACTTAATGGATTTTGAATACACAAACTTAATTACATGTGAAACTGACTAGGTTGCTGTAATATAAGATAAGAAAATGTAGTCGTTTAAACAAGATGAAATGTATTTCTCAAATAACAGTTGGAGCAGTGATGTAGAACTGATATGGTGGCTTGATAATGTTAACACAGCTCCTTCCAATTTCTTTAACTGCATCCTTAGAGCATTGCATGACCCAAGATGGATCAATAATACTTATGAAAACAGAAAACACACATGCATAATCAATAGCAAATTTTGCCAGACCCAGAAAGGACAGTTTGTTGGTGAAATATAATAAAATTGTGTTTTCAAATAATATTTAGTTTTATGGAGAAATGTTTGAACTACTCACTAAAATGGAAAATAATACATATTTGCCCTCATAACATGATCTTGGCTACACACATGTACACACACCCCTTTACATACACAAAATAAATGAAGTAAATTTACTCAAATTGACAGCTATTATTTATGGTTTGGGAAACTGCAGGGTTTTAGATTTTTTATAGATTAAAAATGACTAAAATTATCCAGGTTATTCTACTCCCTGATTTTACAAGCCCTTTACTTATGCAGGGTTATTGGATTTCAGAGACATTTTATACTTTGGCACTTTAACAGTAATATAACTCATTAGGATAAAACCATTTTGCAGGCATAATTTCAATTTATTCATGTGTCCTTTCTTCCTCAGATAATTCCTAGAATGCTTTAATGATGAATGACTAGAAACAAAGACAGTCCTGGGGTAGACTCTCCTTTATACTATTCTTGGCCTCCTTTGGCATCTTCTACTTTTGGACTTGATTTCTAAATTAAATCACTACATTAGTGAGTCAAATAGTGTTGAATCTCAAAATGTGACCTCATTCATCAATAGGGCTTTACAGAGTCACTAGTTAAGTAACATCTACTGGGTTGGTGGGGACCCCAAATGTAGTGACCAGCTTGAGGAAGAGGAAAGGATCCACAGAGACATGAAAACAGCTGCAAATTTTGGAGTAGCATAGCTAGGAGTCAACCAAGGATTTTCCAGAGACATCAGTAACTAGGAGGAGTCAAGGAAGGAGTTTTCTCTTAGTCCTTTAGAGAGAATATGGCTCTGCCAGTACTGTGACTCATAACTTAGATTTCAGAAGCATGAGAAAATTCATTTCTGCTGCTTTAAGCCACCCAATTTGTGGCAATTTGTTATGGTAACCCTAAGAATCTAACAAACCTTTCAAAGAGAGAAACACATTGCATTGAAATAAACTGAACTAAATGGCAATAAATAAATATTCACCTGTTTGTAATATTATTCTCATAATGCCAAGAAATACATAGACTTTGAAGTACAAAAAAAAAAAATAGAACAAAAGAAGCCAGCAAGCATCAATTAATGTGACTCCTGATCAAAAAGATAATATTTGGAAAAGTGTTGTTTGTTACAAATTGCTATGTAAAAGTTAGTTATACACTGCTTTATGCATTTTAGCTTCTAATTCCATCCACAATATAAATTAGGATAATTTCCTTTTCCACACCCACATGTTAAAGCCAAACATTAACAGAGATATAAATTATTTTACCCTCTATACAATTCATCTCAATGAAGGATGAAATTTGAAACTTTGAACTCATAAATCAGGTACAATGCAGGAAATACATCTATGACTACATAAATGAGAGTTTAACATACTTTACTTTTATCTGCATTTCTCCCAGAATGTAAAATTAATTACTAAATTAAATTAATCCCAATTAATTTTGAATGCATATAATGCAAATAATTACTATCCCAATTTGGATACCAATTTTGTATTGCACAAAATTTATCTTGGCTTTCACATTTATTTAGTTTGTAGCCTTATTAGAACAGAGTAGTTGGATTTGGAATGTAAACAATAACTCCAATATGGTCTGAAAGAAAAAATAAAACATTACAAATAAGGAAAAAGTTCTGTGAAGTCAGGATAACAAGTTTGAAATAATAAATGTTTATTAAATTTTAATTTAGGAAGTATAGCATCCCAGAACATGCAATGAGAAAAATAACAGCTTACTTAGACCTAATTTCCAGTAAAATGAAAATTAACCTTCCTTATGAAAGGGCAGTAGGATTAAAACACCTCTGGGTGTCTGTGACCTGTTTCCAGGTGCACTGTCTTTCTTTGTCTGTCTTGTTATTTCAAGGGTGAAAACTCTGCAGCTGTGTTTCTCAATCTTCCTTGACCCTTGCCTTCCAGCTGGGCCTGTAGTACTCCTTGAAATGTTGGAAGATGAGAGTAAGATGTGAATCAGAAGATTTCTTCCCCTTCATCAGCATCTTCACAAGGCTCTGTATCCCCTCTGAAGTTCCAGTTCCTCCTGGGCAGGACCTAGTTCCACTGGTCCTAATCAATGAAATAATGTTTAGAGAAGTGCCATTAGAGTTATATATTGTTATGTAAAACATTAGTCATACATCAGTATAAAAGTTTTCACTTTAAAATTTATCCATAAATGGAAAATAGTTCTCTCCACTTATGACCCAACATTCTGACACCAATCATTACTGATGGGATCCCAAGTTTCCAGACCATTTATCATTCTAATTAGCCTCTGTCCATCTTAATGATGATTACAGATATTAATGATCATTTTTAGAATTCAATACTTTGGAACTAGTATCAATATTTTAGCATCTCAACAAACTCTCAATATAAGAAGTAGCATGTCAATAGCATTTAAACCATTTTTCTCCCTTCTTGCTGTTTGACCTCCTGAAATCCTGTTTCTGCTTCCTGAAAATTTCCATGCTTTGCTGATCTTTCTTTCATTCTCTCACTTTCTTTTCTTGCCTATAAACAGGAACTATTGCCATCTGTCCTGTCAACTTGACAGGGTTTCTGCAAAGGCAAAATAAGCATCTGTGTTTTACTGGTTTATAAACTGTAAAGAATCATTCACATATTAGTGAGTATTAGTACATCAGTTTGCCCCCATTCTTTTTTTTCCTTTCTCCATTCCACCCACTTTGCAAAGGTTCATTTTAATGCTTCTTATTTAATCTTACAAAATAACTTTGAGAACACATTTGATTATGTGAATTAATTACAGATCTCTTTTTCTGGCATGATTGGATGCTATCTATATCCTTTTTGACTTTATATTTCCACCATCACCTCATTCTCAGCAGGTCCAAAAGCAAGCTTATCATTCATTGTGCACACACTGAGTTCTTGGGCTCTCTTGACTATCTTCACCCACTTTGTCAATATTTTTTTCTTGTGATCCCAATATCTAAAATATTGTTGTATGCACTTACTCCATATTTATTAAATTCTTTATTTTTACTTCCAAACATGTAAAATTGTTGATTTTTATTCCTAATGTAACTTTCAGTTTTTTCTTCTTCCTTTTGCTACTTTTAGAGTTGTCACTTATTTTTTTCTTTTACTATTTATTTCAGTACTTGTTGATTTGTGCTATTGCTTTGCCTTTATATCAGTCAAGATCAGTGTGGAATCACTGTTGATATCAGTTGGTTGTATGTGGAAATTTTAATGGAATAAGAGTTTTAAGGGAAAAGGAAATGGTAACACCTTCTTGGAATTAGCAACAGGAGGAAATCGCTTGGAGGAGAAAAGGAAGCAGAGTTGAAGGAAAAGAGGTTGACTTTGTTAATTTCATAAATGAACTTTTTGAATTAAATTTTTAGGTACCACATTATAAGGCTACTAAATGAAAAAGAGACCTAGTGTGTTAATAAAAGCACTAAAGATTAATAATCATTGAGATACTTACAATCAGTTTGCCTTGAGAATACGTGGGTGTGGCAACAGGGGGGACATAGCAATAGTTATCTCTAAATGGTGAAAGAAATATTAATAATAATATACCTTGTGATCATTATTCAATATAACTTACCTATGAAAATGTAAAATCTTTTTGATTTTGTTTGATGCCAGGCAAGGTTTTCTAATAATTCTTGCTGCCCAAAATTATACTTTGCCTTGAAAACAATGAGTATGCTATCAAAATAAGGATGCAAAAGTATTCAAGCAAAGGTTAAATTTGAAGCTAAAGAAAAATTTGCATTGCGAAGCAGTATAGGCAATATAACCTCATAGTTTCTTAGAGACTTTAAGGTTTAACATCAGGTGGGGAAGAATAGCACATAAACTCAAGAAGCGATACTTAAGATTTTCACATGCTGCAGAAAATTAAAAATTAAGATGATCCAGTTTCTTTGACAAATGGCAGTTTCAGCAGTGACTTTCATGGGTGCATTTATTTATGCATTTCTGTGCACAACACCAAGTTGTCAAACAGAGCCAGTGCTGTAAATCAGTAAAGTGGAGGAGAAAAATAAATCAGTGCAGGGAAGAACCATCAGTGTGAAATGAATTTTTACAAGCTGCAGAAGTAGCCAGGTATGATTGCTTCCTGTGGAGACACAGTATTGCCTTAAAAAGAGAAACAAAGATTTTACCATAAAATAGGATAATCAGGTGAGAGAAGAGATGGAGGTAAGGGTGTGGGTAGAGAGACCTGATCTTGACAGTTAAGAGAGAGAATCAATGGAAAAGAGACGTGACTTTAATAACAAGTGTTGAATCTCATGGACCTTAGAATCTCTCATCACAAACAAAGGAGCTAATGCTCTTCCTCTCATTTACCATAAAAATGATCAAACTTCCATTTGCATCCTCTTCAGAATGTTCTGAACTTTTTGACCTTATTTCATGTACATGTGTGTGTGTATTGTGTATTTTGCAAATTATTCGTTGAACATTTATAACTCTTAGAAAAATGTTTTAGAGTATATGTGTATATATCCTATGTATATACTATGTTAACTCTCTTCATATACATAATAGTTACATATGATATTTGTATATTATATAGATTGGTAAAGATGAATGTGAATGATGAATGGGATTATGTAGTGGAGACTATCTTTGTAAAACAAGAGAAAAATGCCAAGGTTTCTGATTATTATAAAGTACAATAATATGACTTTAATTTGGATGAGATGGAAAATGTACTAAAAATGGGCTAATAGGCAGAATAATGAAGTATGATTCAGCAATCATTTAAATATATGTTGGGGGCCAGAAAAGGATAATGGTAAGAAGTTTGTTACTTAGGAGGAAAATACCTTCTTAAAATATTGAGGGGAGAGAAGTAGAATGCAAGAATCATAACCATAGGGAAGCTATTCTGGTCAGTAACTGAAGCCTAGTTGCAAAAAAGCAAGGAAATTGAAAACAAGGGAAAACTAAATCAGCCTTAATAGATTATCAGTCATAAGTAAAGGCAGTGATTAGCAACAGAAATTGAAGAAGAAAGAAAAAAGTATGTGAATCTAGTGTAGCAATGATAAAATGTTGCTTTTTCATATATTTTTGAGTATGTCTATAAAGATGAAATAATTTTTAGACTCATATTGCTTTCAATGAATTGTAGAGTTAGTTACAAGGAAAATTGAATTTGAGTACACAGAAGTATATGTGTTGTGTTTAAGTAATTTATACTTTTACTTACAATGTGTGGTTGACTAGAATTATGGCCTTGCACTAAAAGTATGAAGGTAAATTATTTTAACCAACAGTTGTTATTTTTAATGGACTGTTATGTAAAAGAGCAGATGAGGTGGGGGAAACTCTTTTCAAAACTCATTATAAGTAACATTATAATTATAATAACTTCCATTTAGATACAAGTGTAAATTCCAAGGATCCAAAAGTGCCCAGTTGGAGTTTATCTTGAAAATGTCAGACAATCTGTTATGAAACAATATGGTTGCCTGCATGAAGAATTATGTTCATGCCAAACCAGCTAGTGGGCAAATCATTTACAAACAGTATAAACAGAGAAAGAGAATGACAGATCCCCTAAGGAGATAAAGTATTTATGTATATTGGCTCAGAAACTTACTTGTGCTCAGTCCAACAGGTAGTCCCAAACAAAGATGCCATCTGCCAAGTGAAATAAAACCAATTTTTAGTTTCAAATAAAGAACACTATAACATTTCAAATTAATGAGAATGTGTATGAATATCTCTTGCTAACTCTACTCTTGAGCTTACCTTAAAGGATGAGAGGCAATGTCTTACTAATTCTAAGGAAAGGAGAAGGTATTTTCTTTGGATCAATTGGTTACAATGAATGCATGCCATTCTGAGAGCCAAGGGACTACTATAGCATGTCAGAACATGTCACTATCACATGGTAGAACAAGTGCATATAAAGGAGTTTGCTAAATAAGAGATAAATTAAACGTTACCTTTTTTCTCCCCAAACTGCTTAGTCCATTTAGACCACAAAACACAGATTTGAATGATCACATACTCAATTCTTGATGTGACAGTAGCTCAAGCACCTACTGGATCCTCTTGAATATTAATTTGATATGATTAGCTATAACTTTGCCACTCATCCCCTATCTCACTGAAAATTATTCACATATATTCATATAAAAGGTATACTGCAATATTAGCACACATTAACAGTAATTTGTACTTCCTTTTTATTTCTCTCAGACATAGCAATTCTGAAGTTCAATCCATGTACGTACTTCTAAATTCATTGTGTACCATGGTGTTCAGAACCTATGCTTTGCACAATGTTATTTCCTATGATTAATATTCAATCCAGATTATACCACACTATAAATTCCTACCACAAACATCACTGCAAGAAATGTCCATGAGCATATCCCTTAATAAATCTGTATGAGGGGAGTTATTTATGTATATATGTATAAAAACATGAAGATATATATGTGTATATATATATATATATATACTGCTTATTCATAGGATATGAGATTATTTTTTTTTTTTATTTTTATCTTGACTATTGCTACATTTCTTACAAGAATGACTGTAATTGTTGCCAGGTGCCATGGTGCACGTTTGTAATCCCAGCAATTGAGAGGCTGAGTCAGGAGGATCCAGAGTTCAAAGTCAGCATTAGCAAAAGTAAGGCACTAAGCAACTCTGTGAGAACCTGTTTCTAAATAAAATACATAATAGGACTGGGGACATGGTTCAGTGGTCAAGTGTTCCTGAGTTCAATCCCCGTTACTCCCCCAACCCTGCAAAAAAAAGAATGACTATAATTTTTGACATTCCCCATAAGTACATGAATGGTTTTTTGTATCAATAGTCCCACAGTCAAACAGCATTCATTATCCAGCTTACATTTTTTTGTGAATAAATATATAAGCATATAATTCTCTCTTGCTCTCTTCCTTTCAATAAACTATTTCTCTGATCACAATATTTGTGAGTGACCTTTAAAGTGGCAGTTAACCTTGAGGCCTTATTCTTTTGTGCATCATTTGTTTTTAAATATTACACTGAATTCAGAATATTTTGGTAGTGCAAAGCTTCAATAATAATTTTAAAGTAAGGTGGAATGTGAGCCTGGATAGCAAAGACATCATCACTTAAAACAACGCAAAACTGAAAAGAATGTATTGCTTAGGGGTAAAGGGTGATGGTGCCCAAATTTGACCTCTGCTGTACACCTCACTGGTTACATAACCTATGAGCACTGTGCCAATGCTTCCTTATTTAAAAAATTGTCATCATTTTAAGGCCTACTTAATAGAATACTTGGGAAATTAAATAATATACAGGTGAGAGTAAAAACAAAATTCAATCCTACTAAGCATTAAGTTATTAAAACTTTTTTTTCAATTTTTCCCTAATGATTTCAGATTTCTCTGATTTTGTGAAGTTTTTTTCATCATATTATTAAATAGAATAAATGTTAATGAATGGACATGATTTGCATTACAATAAATTCCACATATTCACATCAGCCTCTTTTCAACATTTTGTTGTGTACATATTCTCTATTTTTCATTGCTCAGATGAAAAAAGCTCAAGAAGTCAAAATTCTGTTCACTTAGTGGTCCTTTTTACATCTGTTAGATGCTCTGTTTAGCTACTTTAAAAGATTATCAGTACAACAGATGTTGTCTTAAATTTAACTCAATAATGTAATCCAGAAAGAAAAACCACATGCCATCCATTTGTAAATTCCTGCATTCCATCCTCCTTCCACCTTTACTTTATCTTCAGCCCTTTTTCATCTATAAGCAAAACTTAACCTCAAAAAAGTAATATCTCTCTTGTTCCTAATTAGATGAAACTTATCACCTTAGCATTTAATTTAATTCTGTTATCTCATGTTTTATGAGGCAGACAAATGAAATATGTTCAGGGAAAAACAACACAGAATTATGAATCATCCCACAAACTCCTGTTTAATTGTATGAGCAGCTTATGAAATTACAGAAAAAAAAAAACAGTGGACTTTTTAAGATGGGTTGAGACTTCTTGCTCAGCATTAGTGGAGGAAATGAATTCGAAGACTTTGCCAAAGAAGCATATTTTAAGTCCAACAGTTTAAACAGAAATAAAGAATAATATGTTGTCATAATAACCAGAGTTTTATTTTAGGGTTGTTATTTTACTGGAAAGACAGTTTGTTAAACATTTTTTTTAAACTTATTGATTCATTGAACACAAATGGAGTACATATATTGTTTCACTGGCTGAACATAAAGTAGAGTCATACCATCTGTGCGTTCATGCATGTACACAGGGCAATGGTATCTGTCACACATTCTGTTATTATTTTTACCCCCCACCCCGCCCCCACCCCTCCCTTCCCTCTATGCTATCTATCCTTCCTCCATTCTTGCCACCCTTCCCCCCCTCCCCGCATTATGCATCATCATTCATTTATCAGAGAGACCATTCGGCCTTTGGATTTTTGGGATTGGCTGATCTCAGCATAACAGTCTCCAACATCATCCATTTACCTACAAATGCCATAATTTTATTCTTCTTTATGGCTGAGTAATATTCCATTGTGTATATATACCACAGTTTCTTTATCCATTCATCTACTGAAGGGCATCTAGGTTGATTCCATAATCTAGCTATTGTGAATTGAGCA
>JAJEJO010000133.1:259467-310911 GCA_020662805.1 Glaucomys volans
GTCTTTTCTCCATTGCATGTTTGTTAAACATTTAACAGAGCTTCTTCAAATTAATTACACATTAATTATGAAAATGAAGTATTTCTACAAAAAAAATGGGAAGGAAACTAGGAAACATTGTGAAATTATATAAATGAAGACTCTGTGACTGGTTTAAATCCATGATCCCATTGACCACAAAATATCCTAATGACCATAAAAAGTACCCTGCTGCATTCCAAATACTTGATCTGTTTTTTACATGTCACAAAAGTTTAATAACAGTGTTTAGAAATATAATTCTGAAATTTATATTATATTCTTATTGTTATGGATGTTAAGTGTATTTTGATATTATACATTTGTTTGTTTCTCAGGGGTTTTTTTTCCCCTTCTTGAATGGTTGCTTATTTGTAACTCCTTTTCCCCATTAATCACAGGGTCTCTTTTCCTATATCATATTGATTTAAATTCTGTCTTCTGTCCGTATAGGTTTAGTTACCTAAGTATGTACACATATGGATTTATGTCCATGTGAATGGGGAAATAAATATAATTGAGCAAGATAAAATATTTGAATTAGGTAATAAATGGAATAAGTAGAAAATGAAGGTAGGAATGTAAAAGTAAATTTACTAGAAAAAAATTATGATATCTGTGTAATATAATATTATGCATTGGAGCACAAATTTGAATTAGATTAAATTTGTTTTGACTCCTTGATTGCAAATTAACCTGAATTTAGGGAGATTACCTCTTTAAGATTTAATATTCTCAAATATAAATTGGTATATTGCTACTTGTTTCCTATAGATGGTGTAAAAATCAAATTATAAAATGCCTCGAAGCATTTAAAACTGTTCTTGAAATACAGTAAATGTTCAGTGAACACTATGATCATAAAGATAATACCTTACACATTTCATAGAGAATTTGGCTTTAAGTTTTATTGTGGCAAACACCTAAATAATAGTTTTATGGTTTTGTTTTTCTTTTCATGAAATTAAATGTAACCAGACATTTGGTGAAACACAATTCTGTTCAGTAAAACAACTCTCTCTAATACTTTCTCACAAATAATATCAGTGACAAGTTTCAGAAGATTTATTATGATATCCCTGGCTATGGCTACAAGATACATTACAATTTTATAGATGAGAATGGGGGTGGCTATGAATGGAATTTTTTAAAAAGATAATTTTCCTAATATTCCAATTAACAGATTGAATAAGTCCATAGAGTAATCATAGTGTATTTGAATGAATGAATAAATTATTTTTTCCTCTTTTTGTCATACTTGCTAGATATTAAGTGACCACATATGTTCAAGATTACAATTTTCTGATAATCACTGCAACTATATAATAAAAAATTAAAATGCCAAATGATTTGCATTAGTGTTAATCAAAAGTAAGAAGGCAAGTCTAATATTGCTAATATTTACACAAATATCAGTTTATGTAAATTAAAAAATAAGCTGTCACACCTACCCATCCCCCCTCTCTCTTTCCATCACTAAATGTTAATGAAACAGCCTCTCTCTTTCCTGTCCTCCTCTATAACCTTTACTTTTTTTTCTTGGAGAGAAAAACAAAATAAACAACAGAAAAGCATAAATAACCCCACCCTGAGTAATGGAACTCATTCAGAGATACAAGTAAACCTATTAGACTTCTAAGCCTTACAAGTTCTGTGAACCAACAAAACCCCATTCAAAGAGAGCATAATGGGATTCGACCTAATGAGTTCTTTCAGGGTCCTTTGTGGTTGCTCTGAAATAACAACAGTGGTTCATAGGTACCAGGTGTCAAATTGAAACTATTTTCAGTGCCAGAGAAAAACAAGTCATGGAAGTAGTTAGAGAATGATTAAACTACTTAGGTTGCTCTAGAGAAGAATGAGGAAATCTGCATTCTAGGAATCTACTGGTGGTAATGAATTTGGGGTAGTAATAGCAAAGTTTTCAGTATTGACATTAATTTTTTTAAATGAGAACTATTGAAGGATGGGAAGCCTTGGGTTTTTATCTAGAGGAGGAATGGAATTCAAAGGGCTACATATTATTAAGTGTAGAGTTTGAAAGCATTGACTCTGCAGCTCTGTAGCCTGGTTTTAATTATAACATCCCCATTCATCAGCTTGAGACCTCACCTACATAAACCATCTCCCCTAATTGCTCTTATTATAAAACAAGAACAATATCATAATATAGATGAAAAATATTAAATGGTGTGTGGCATACATAAAATTTCACTTGTGGTTGTTAAATTAATATATGATAGACAACTGTGATGTATATTTTTATGTATTATCTGGTTTAATAATTCTAAAATTCCTTACTTAGGAAAGTAAGAATGTCAAGTGCAGGAATTTGACATTTAATTCTTGCAGGCTCTTCAGATATTTGGGCTAACACCTGCTTCCTGTGGTTGTAACATTAGAAACATATACCCTAGTGCCACATTCTGGTCTATGGTGACGACCTTGTCAACATTTCTTACAGAGATGTTCAGAGGTCTCTCTGTTGAAATCACATTGGTGACAATTTCACAATGGCTGTTGTAGCAGTTAAAATGCTAGAAGTTCATGTCTTTGTAAAAGGAGTTTCTGAAAAAAATCACCATGAAAAGAACATCAAAGAAATAATTGTCTTTCATTGCCTGGGGCATGCTCTCACCAATCCAATTTTAAAGCAAAAACAAAACACGGGGCAGAGGGGTAATAACAGCCATGTTTTATAAGATGAAGCAAAAATGTTAGATGATTTGAAGAAAGTCTATAAATTGAGTTTTTGTTTCTTTTTTTTTAAGCCGGACTCAAGGGGGGGAACATAAAGAGAAAAAAAAAAAGATGAATGTGAGCAAATAACAATAGGCTGAAGCTCAGCATCAAGCCAAACTGTATAGTTATGAAAGCATGAAAAATAAGTAAAGTGAATGACTGTCTAGATGGAGATATAAAGTAGGCATCACTATATATATAGCATAACTTCAGGTTTTATCTAATATAAGGAATGCATTTATACTGGATGAATTCCCAGATTGCTGAAGTTAGAAGAAATACTCACATGAATTCAGTCTAATCTTTTCCTTTTCTTGTAAATATATTTTATTAGTACATTATAATTATACATAACAGTGGTATTCATCACACCATAATCAAACATGCATATAATTTGATCATTCGCATTCCCCAGTATCTACCCTTTCACTCTCCCTCTGCTTATTCTAGTTTAATAATCTCCCATTTTTTTTATTATTATTACTATTATTATTATTAGCACTATATACTGCATATATATACATACATATGTATATGCATATATGGATTTACTGTTGTATATTCATACATGGACATAACATAATTCGGTAGGTGTTGTTCTCCAGCAATATCCCTTACCCTGCCCTCCTCTCTCCCAGTCAATTCCTTTCTCTGCTCTCTTGATCCCCCTTCTCTTTTAATGAGATTCTTTTTCAAAATTCCTTTTCTTTTTTTCTCTCTCTAGCATCCACATTGAGAGAAAGCATTTGGTCTTGGATTTCTGAGTCTGGCTTATTTCACTTAACATGATATTCTGTACCTGTCAGAACAGGTAAATTTCCTGTTAATTCTTTTATGCATGAAAGATTATTATTGTCTTTTGTATTACTATACTAATCTTCTAGTTTCCATAGGAAGGGATAAACAAAAATTTAAAAATGAATCCATGTTATAGATAGAAATTTACCTTTTTTGGAAGGAAGGGATGATAGAGTGCAGCTATGGTAGCCAATGATCTTACAAAGGTTATTATATTATTTAACAAACTAACCACTTCTATGTATGTAAATCAACTCTTTTCCTTAGCAAATTCTCTCTTGAATGCAATGTGTAAAGTCTCAGTCAAGCTATTTTAGGGCTGGGAGTCTGTGGGAGTATCAAAGCTTATCTGCTAAAAGTGGTTTCTCCAGATGCACTGGTAGTAGAGTCCCTAATTGTTGTTATGGTTTGGATATGAATGGTTCCCCAGACTCATGTGTTGAAGACTCATCCCCAATGCACCAATGTTTAGTGATGAGGCTTCTAAAATGATTGCATCATGTGAGCTCAAGTCTCACCAATAGATTAATCCATCTGATGGATGAATAATTTGAGAGGTGGGGCTTTGTTGGTGAAATCCAGCCTCAGACAGCTATAATTTTTCTCAAGTTCCTCCTCCTCCTCCTCTTCCTCAACCTCATCCTCTTCCTCCTTCTCCTCCCCCTCCTCCTTCCTCTCTTCTTCCTTCTCCTCTCCTTCTTTCACCTTCTTCTTTCTTCTCTCTGCTTCCTGGCTGCTGTGAGCTGAACAGCTGTCTTCTACCACACTCTTCTGCCATGATATTTTACCTTGCCTTAGGTCTAAAGATAAGGAAGCAGCCAGCTGTGACTGAAACCTTTGAAACTGTGAGACAGTATAAATCTTTCCTCCTTTAATTTTTTTTCCCCTCAGGTATTTGTCATAGCAATGAAAAGCTGACTGACACATTTATCCACTGGTTAAATATGGCAAAAGAACTAGAAGAGTAAGAAAAAGGCTTCCACAACTATTTGCATTCAGAACTTTGAGCAGAGCTTTGATAGGCAGTTGTTGACTTTGGCTTCCTTATCTATTGTACACCCACTGTACAACTTCTAGGCTCAGCATCTGGGATGGGAGGCACGGAGGTGGAGGAGTGAAGGATAGTGGATAGGAAACTCAGGTGTTAAAGTTGAATTACTAGATATAATGGCAGCAAGGAACTGTTTCAAATAGAACCTTGACACCACAGATGGAAGCAAGTCTAAAGAAATAGGTGCAACAGCCTATCCGAACTCACCAATGCAGAGCTGGATCTGGAGACTCTAGATCTCCAAACTTTCTGATCTGGAGAATATAATATTGAATGATGCTAAATTTCCTTAATGAAATGTTTAGATGTCACTTTATAGTTGGAGAGACTCAGTGGTTAGTCCTAGGAAGTGCAAATAAGAAAAAAAATTTGTTTCTCACACAGTATAAATTCTTCCTCTAAAGCCTTGTGCTTTTTTCTACTCTACTTATTCCCAGGTCACAAAGAAATTCTTTCCTAGCCAGTGATTAGGGCAATTGCTGAAACATTCATATATTTTAGTTGAATTATATACTGATTTTTTTCTTCAATAAGAAAATTACCTTCACTCTTTCTACCTCAAGGTTTCTTCCCCTTCCAAGAAATTGTTGCTCATAATTATTTGCTTGTTTCAGTGGTTGGGATTGCTAAATGTTAAAATTCATGTGGTGCACTTTATAAATGGACAGTAATAATCAAGCAAAATAGTAATATTGATAGTGGTGGAATATGGGTAAGAGCAATAATAGAGCACTGATAATAACAGGGCTTGCAGTGGAATTAATACAACTAGAAGAGTGAAATCCACAGAAAGGTGAGAAGTTTTACCCATTCCATAAATAACATTTGCTAAACAATAGCTGAAAAATCATGTGTCTGTATTAGATCAGGAAGAATAGTTACATAATAGAAGCTAGATGTACACATGTATCATTCTTATGTATACATGAACTACCTTTGCAAATGGTGGCAATAATAATGAGGCTTGAAATTACTCCTACAGCATTAAATAATATTACAGGTAAGAAAAGGTACTGATACATCTTGTTTTCATGGTTTTTACTCATTTTGTAATCTGAATCTATTTTCTCTGGAGAAGATGTTTCTCAATACCTTTATACATATTCTTCATAAAGTATTAGTAAAAAGTTTGGAAACCAAAGGAAGAATGCTATTGATGGTTATAGTACAGCTTGTGATATGATGACCATTGTGAAATGTAAGTTGTGAATTTAAGTATGATATTGAGAACAAAGTTATTATTCAGATGACTTTTGCTGAGAAAGTTCTATTTGCAAAACAAACAAAGTTTTCTTAAAATTTTAAGACTCTATTTACATTTTTTTAAACTTATGGATAGTTACATAACATGTTCCACCCTGTATTCCCATTTATAGTGGGAAATTATTTTACAAAGGTGCAAAAATATTTGCTTTGGAATTATATGGTAAACTGAAAGATAAATGCAAAAAAACTGCATCTCTGGCATACAATATTAAAATATATATTTATATATTTATATTTAATATTATGCTATTTTATTATATTTATTTATAAATATTTATATTTTATTTGTAAATATAATACATATTTATATATTATTATATTCATAATATTTTATTATATTTATATATAGTTATATATAAAATATATATATATGTATATTTTTTGGTACTGGGGATTGAACCCAGGGGCACTTCACCACTGAGCCACATCCCCAGTCCTATTTTGTATTTTATTTAGAGACTGGATCTCACTGAGTTGCTTAGGTCCTCGCTAAGTTGCTGAGGCTGGCTTTGAACTCACCATCTTCCTGCCTCAGCCTCCTAAGTGCTGGGATTACAGGTGTGCACCACCACGCCCGGCCTAAAATATATTTTAATAATGGATATTTATATAGTGAATTTTATTCGTGAACCATGTATTGGTTGACACAACAGTTCCTGTTCTCCCCATAACAGCCTTTGTTCTCTACATATCATTTGATGAATTCTATTTAGAACAGTTTATAATGATATGTGAATTTTATTCAGAAGTATCATTTAATTCTTATTTTAGTGTTTTCAATTTAATAAAATGATAACTGTAAGTGTCTCATTATACTTGTTTTTAGTCAAGTGAGAAGTCTTTTGCTTTCTGAAGCTGCAGAACAATAAATAATGTACTGACAAAATAAGGGTAAAAATACCAGTCAGTGCAAAAATAAATAGGTAGAGGCCTTTTTTTTAATCTAATAGGATCACTCCTTCCTATGTAAAAACAGTATCAGAAATGCTTAACACCTGCCAAAAGATGTGGAGATAAGCAGGAGATATAGATTCATCACAGATATAATACTCTCTTCCTGAGTGGACCAGAGCTTGGGTGTGTCTGCAGTAATGGTCCCCCACCATCTCCATTACTAGGATGCATGGGGGATTTTTTTTTTTCCTGTTTCATTTTATTCTGCTGAAGGAAAGAGAAGAGGAATTCTGTTGACTGGCCCAGAAACAAAGAGTGAGTTTTAAAAGTATGTTCTCCCCACATGAGTTTGAACTCTTCTTTTTAGAAGCACAAAGGTCAGGAACCAAGAGACTCACTTATTTTTGTGAGATATTTTGAGAGACTACACTGAGAGCAGATTTTGTATCAGATAGAAGGATGTGGCAGTTGGTGAGGAGACAAATCTGCTAATGTCTGTATGTTGAATTAAAATGTTCTGGCACAAGCAATACAGAACACATTTGTATTGAATTCTGGACATCTCAGTGCCCTCAATTCCCTTCTGTTGAAAAGGTGTACAGATAATCATAACACTTTGTTTTTAGTTGTTATGCTAAGTATTAAAATAGAGCATTCTAGGTAAGATGCTTAAACGAGTTTCTGGCAAATTGTACCCTCTCAGTAAATGTCTGGTAATATTTTGTCCCATCAATTTTTTATTGATCTTAGACCTGTGAAAATGCTTGAATTTCACCAAAATAGTTGTTCTATTTTATATAACCTATTTATATAAAAAGTTGATAAAAAACTATTACAGAATTCACAAGACAGGTAATTTATTAATGCAGACTGAGAACAATGTATGGAAAATAGATAATTATATATTTGCTTATTTGCTTATGGCTTTGTATTAACAATAAATTTTTAAACACATCCTCTTTATTTCTAAAGTGACTTTACTTTAATTCATTTTCCATACTATGGACAGCATTGTCATAGGAAGAGACTTACTATTAAACCTGTCAATCATTCTTAGCACCCACAGAACAAAGTTCAATCTGCTTGTGCTTCACCAGGCTCTTCATGGTCTAGTTTCTGTCTTTCTCCATTCATCCTTTGATGATTTATGGCCCAGCTACACATAAGGTTTCTGCAAAACATCACATTTTCTCTGTTTTTTCTCATATACACCACCTCTAACTGTTCAATGTATTTATTATTTATCTATTAGCATAAATGCTGCATAATTTTGAAAGCTTTTTTTGAATCCTTAAAATTAGATTTCTCATCAATGCAACACTCTTATTCCCAAAGGAAAACTTTTGATAATGTCATAGTAGCATATTATAGCTTAGTTTTGACAAAGTAACCTTAGTTATTATATGTTCAAAGTAATATGAAAGTCAATGAATAAATATAAGTATTTATTTTGCCAACATGAATGCATATAATATGGATATCAGAGTTTTAATGCTTAATGAATATTAAAATGCTTATCTTTACATTTATGATTATGTTATATTAATGTATTAATCAAAATCCTAATTCTAAAGAAAAAGTAATGCTTACAGAGTGACATAGAAAATGTTCTCACAAATACTGTCTAAGTATAAATTATACTTCTATGCCTTCCTCCATTGCATCCAAAATAATACATTTCCTGGCTCCTGTCTAAATTATAGTTATACTCCCTAGGAGGAATTAACCAGATTTTAGACATTTGATTTGAAAATCCAAGCCTATTAAATGACACAGAATGTCTCAGCATGTCATACAGTAATGCAATTATCACTGACATTAATTATTAAATTCTAAATTGCCCTTTTAATCATGTCTTAAAAGAGGAAATTATGATTACTTTCTGTTCTTTATCATCTTATTCTATTTGAAGAAACAGTATCTGGTTCCAAAGGGGTAGTTAAAATAAAGCCATCAATAATATTTTTAAAGTTCTCCAAGAAACTGTATAAATATTGAAAATTTTGAATACATTAGTCATTTCTTGATACTGGTGTTAGTTGATTATTTTAGCCATTGAAAAGCCATTATACAATATTATCTTAATGTGAAAAAGTTGAAAATATAATCAACATGACTGGGTAATATAGAACTTATATAATTATTTGTCATGGAAAAATAAGTAGAAATAAAAACTAAACTGCTAATGAAAAGAGCCACTTAAGCATTCAATAACTTACCATGTAGTATAATATCCAAATTCAGTAGAGCCAAGTCTAAATGCATTTGTTCCAATTTGGATTGTTCATGCACAGGATATTTGCTTTTGAGTACTTCTTAATTCATATGGAATATTGCTTATTAATCTTTTTAATCTATAAAATGATGCTTTCTGAATGATAAATGGATAATATGAATTATTTGCTGTAAGCAATGTTCCAATCAAAAATATTCTTTAATACCAAAATTTTAAAATATCTCCCAATTAAGTAATGTTATATGGCAAATGTATTATGCCATTTCAAAGCATAACATTTTAAAGTACTAAAACCAGATTGCATTATGTGTCAGACATTATTGTATGACATTATTATTGGTTTATTTGTACTAAATAAAAAGCAATAACATAACAATTAAAAATACAAGAATCTTGCTTAAAATGAGATTATAGTAAAGGGGAAAAATCTGTTCTTTCTTCAATTTCAAATATCTGATTGGTTATAAAATTTTACTCATTACTTTATAAATCTTGTAATGAAATATAATGGACTAAAAATGCAATTTGATTTTCCAGGTATGCAGTGGGTGTCATATAATTTTATATGTACTACAATTCACCAACAAAACTTAATTGCAAGTGGTCAGAGGATTTATCAGTTTGCACACAACTGTGGCATTAAAAAGATTCCAGTTTATGGAACCATTTAATTTGACAGGTGACAAATTTTGTAGCACCAATGAAAATTGAAGAATAGACCTATAGTCTAATAAGAGATCCTATTTGCCTAAGACACAAAAGATATGTACTTGAATCCTGTTTCTCAAATATTTATTTGTAGACTTTCAATGACTGATAAAATTTCTTCAAGTCTTGGATTCCTGCAAATTAGAAACTTAAAACCTACTCTATTCTGTAACAAAGCTTAACAAAAACTAACAATTTAATATACCAACTATTTAGAAATCTATATTTCTACCTTGGAATAATGGGAAAAATGAAATAGTAAAACAAAATATTCATTGAACCTAATGAGTAAGTCAGTATAGGTTGTAGGCTCTTATTCAGAAAAAGGTGGTAAAGTTGAGGGGTGTAACTACAGAAATAAGATATATTCTAAGGTTCCCCCTTTCTAGAGTGTGAAAAGAGTTGTTCAGAAGTTTTTACCTAAGGACAAAGCTGGTCAATGTCAGGAGGGTATTGTGAAAGGAATAAGAAACAATGGGTTTTGATCAAAGTAGCGGCCAATTGAATCATAACTGATGATCATATTCTGAATAAATATTGAATGTAGAGCCAATGGAATTTTCTTGCAGGTAGCAAATAACAAGCAAATTTAAAATAGAGAAAACTTGTTCCAAGGTTTTTATTGTTGTTATTGTTTTATTTCATTTGATGGCTTAATTGGCAAGGACATGACATTTACTAAGACACAGATAAAAGCAGCAATGGTAACTTTAGTGTATATGGAAGCTTGCTGAGCTAGATGTTATTTTTGAGATGACTAGTAGATATCTCAGTGAAGATGTCAAGTAGCTGTTTGTTAAACATGATTGGCATTCAGAGCATATGTCTGGCCTGGGTTGGAGATTTAAACTTGTGATAGGCAGTATATGGACAATATTTAAGCCTCAAGGTCATTTGGAAGTTGAAAAGTGAAAAAAAGTGCCCAGAAAAACTACTCTGGACACGGGAACTCATGCAAGAGATTTTATTAGGCAGATGAGTAGTGTCTGCCCTGAAGAGAAAGAGAAAGAGAAAGAGAGCATGACAGGGGAGCAGAGTTTCTTTTAAGTTGTTCAATTTCCTGGACAAATGAGGATGAGGCCAATTGCTGACAAATTGAATTTGGCGGGCTAGGGATCAGCCAATAGCTGGTGAGGATAGACTGACAAATGGACCAATGGCTGGCTAGGTATAGGGAAGGGGTGGAGGAGCTGTCACCCACCTTGCCTTCCCTGCAGACATGTCCTGCACCCCACAGCCTGGTAGGGAGCCCCACGAGGTCAAGGTCAGATGGTGGGCTGGTGGACTGCAGGGTAAATGCAGCACCTGCAGCAGCGAGCAGACGGGGGGAAGGTCCACATGGACAGAGTGGTGCTCTGACAGCTGCAGGTTTGCCTTATTGTGCCCACCTGAGGGGCCTGGCCATTTGAGCTTTTTATATTATAGAAGTGGTTATAGATTGTAAAGACTAGAGGTTTCAGGACTGAAACGTGGATTCCTGAAAATTTAGAGGTCACACCGAGAACAAGAAAAACCAATCAATAGAAGCAGAGAAAACTGTTGAGGTGAGGTAGAATGTGAATTGAGAGAGTGGGGTCCTGGAAGTCAATTTCCATACAGGCAACAAATGATAAGTACACATAAATAATATTGATGACAGAGTGTGATTAAATCAGAGTGAATCAGTGGGTAGAAATGATTGATTGGATCCATTCTGCTAAAATGTTTGTAAACATAAAACCTCATTCAGGCCCATTATATTGTTCATGTCTATTTGGTTCAGAAGTTGCTGAAATTGAACATGAACTAACTTGGAAAGACAGAAAATTCCACAGAAACATTAAATGATCGAAACATAAAATAAGAGTAATATATTTCTAAACTTAAATAACAAAAACCTCATCCGAACCAAGGACTTGAATTCCATCATGTCTCCCTTTTAGTTCTACACCTGTGCTTTCTCTCCACCTGTGTGCTTCATTCTCTGTCTCTCTCACTTCCAGCTGATTTCTCATGAGAGGACACTTGACGGTTCATACATCTCAAATCCTCATCTAATAATAGCTGCTCCCTTAAAGCTTGAATATGTCAAAAACTCCCAGGGAAATTCTCTGTACAGCTTAAGCCCTCACCTGAACTAATCAATCATAACCAGAAAGATGGAGTCAGGTGAAAACACAGCAGTTTTCAATGAAAACAAAACATGAGGAGGGGAAAGTACAGGTTTCCAAAAGAAGATGAAAAAGGGAATGTCATTCTCAGAAAGAATAGTAAGCACTAGGGCAGGATAAGATAGAGTTCCCAGCAAATTTTGAACACCATTTTCATATATGAAAGCCTCATGATCAAAGACCACTATGTCCCCAGGTTCCCTTCTTTTAAATTATGAAAAAGGGTTTTATTAAGTTGCCTTAGTCATCCTTGAACTTGCAGTTCTGTTTCAGCTTCCAGAGTCACCAGGATGACAAGCATGCACCACCATTACCAGCTAGTGTAAAATTACAATGAAATTGATTGAATTAGGACTTACTAGAGTTAAAATTGGTTTTCTTCAATTTAAGCACAATTTTAATTCAATTTATTGAAGAAAATGACAATATTTGTATTATCATTGAAACCGGTCTTTTGAGGTTTCTTGTCAGGATTCATGAGAAATAAACAATTCCTCAGCAATACTTCCATTTCTAGAGGATTTCATTGAGGGGCCCATCCTTGAATCAATATTTTTTAATTGATTTTTATGAATACCGGTTTATATCAACCTAATTTTGTGTTTCAGAGTGGTGTCCTTTTAAAATAATTGTAGAACCATATCCCTCCAAACACATACATATCAAGTATATTTAATTGCAGAAACAAACTGTCTCCCATAGTATTTATTTGTTCAGTGAAGTGCAAATTTGATCATGAGCTAAAATATATATCCCTAGCATGTAAGTTATGACAGTAAAAATAAAATTCTCTATACTCTTTAGTTTTAAAAATAACCGTGTAAATATTTACAAAAAAAATTGTCCATTGATTTTTTTAGAATCATTTCTTTAAGTTCTTTCTGTGACATTTTATTGCATTTTTGCCTGTTAAAGTTATTTAAAATTATAGAGATAAAAATATAACTTTTTTCTAATTCATTTACTGTATCTTGCTTTTGGTTTCTCAGTTTCCTGTGGAGCTTAATTTTTTATTATATCAACCCAACCTCATCTGAGCACAACATTGAATGTTTAAAATCTTACCTATAATGACCCCACATCATTTTTCATGAGTTATTAAACTAAATTAATATGCTTATTTCATACACTTAAGTATTATGTATAATCTCCCCCAACTACTTCAAGATATTAACAAAATAAAATTTAAAAATACATTTAAAGTTTCTTACAAAGCTCAAATGCAAACAATTTAGAGTTTGAGCAATCGATTCCTTTTCAACTTCAGGTTGTTTTCCAGGAAGGTTCTTCTAGCATTTGTTTCTAATCAGAGTTGCTGATAGACAAAAAATTTTCTTTTCCCCCAATACTGTCAATTGTATTTTTTTCCCATTTGGAATTATCTGAATTTCAAGAATAAGAAAGCTAATATATACCTAAAATGCTTCTGAGTTTATCTTAAGCTTACATACCAAAAGTTGAAGTATTCAGTAAAAATTTCCAAAAAAAAAAAAAATCAAATCAAAAGTATAAACAGAACTAAACATTTATCTGATGTTTTCTTTTCTTCTTCTTTCCCCACACCCCAAAATTATTCAGGGGAAAAAATAGGTAAACAGTCGAGTTGGTGAATCAAGATAATGATTTATTTCTTGTCACAAAGTGTAAGAGGAATAGGATTTCTTATTATATTTTTAATATTGAAATTTATTTGTTACATTCTATAGGTTAATGAAATGCATATACTTAGAGTTAAAAAATGTAAATGTACTGTGGATGATAACTTGTGTAGAGGTATCAGTTTTGCATTTCTCCAACTCTATGCAATTAAGATAAAAACATTGTCCTAAGCATAGTGAAGTAAATTTTTTATACATACTAGGAGAAAGAGAAAATGAAAACTATACATAGTGATGAAATAGGAATATGATATACTGTCTGTAGAAACCTAGAGGATAGACTGGTTTAAAAAAAAATAAACCTTTCTGATTCTGACAATGCCTGGTGCAAACTACCTAAAATAGACTATTTCTCCTTTCATTTGCTAACATTTTGTTCAGAATTGAAGCTATGAATGCACATCCAATAGTCTGTCCCAAGTAATCACAGGCCAAGATTTTCCTTTCCTATCACTTCACTACAGAGATGATGTTTTTCTCTCTGCAGAGTTGTAGATCTGGGTTTCTAGTTTCACAGAAAGAATTTTTTAAAGTGTGCTTCATTCCCTCCAACTCTATTTCCACTGTTCGAAATTCTGGAAGACAAGAAAGTAACATAAGACATTCAAAAGATTACTAGAGGACAGTAGACCAGATATTTTTTTATTCCACTTTCACCATTTTTGTATCCTTAAACTTACTCTGTTTCAGGTTTCTAAACTATAATAAATTATAAAATGATGTTCTTTATAGTTAAAGATTTTCTACTTGTATCCAATAAATATACTGATTTACGAGGTAAAATCCTTTTCTTGCCATCTCTGATATGCTGAAGAAAAACTGAAGCCTTCTCAAAGGCCCTTGGGTAAAGTTGCATTTTCAGTTGCTGATCCTCTGTCTTGTCTCTAGCCAGAAATGAAAAAATGAATTCATCCTAAATTCACTTTCTTTGTTAATTTCTCCTCATTAATGAATCAATGTGGCATGACTCCCTGCACAGTGGACATGACCACATGAGGACCCGTGTGAGGGACTGATTTTTCTGCATTTCCTGTTTTATGAGCCCTAATTTCTCTGGAGAATGATGAGATCTTCATTTTGTTCGGTAGTGACCGAGCTGCAGAATCACTGATTAATCAATATTGGAGCATGTCAAGTTCTTACTGCAGAAGCATAAGGCCTGTCTCACAGTCCCAGAATATCAGACATAAACGTGACGTGAAGAACACCTATCAATTGATTTGACCTCCAAAGTCCCAAACACAAAAGTATATATCTTTTTATGTAAAGAAAAGCACTCCCTATGTGTCCCTTCTTTTCGTCCCAGTTATTTCTATACCCTCTGCAGACATGCTAGTGACAGGAAGCCTGATTGCAGGATAGTCTAACAGATTAGGTGTATCCAAAAGAAATGACTGCTAGGCAGGCACTCATCGCCACATGCTGGAAGCTCTGATTAATCCAATCCTGTCTCAGTCTTAGCACACACATCTGATAGCGAGATGTGTCTCAGAGCTCTTAAGGTGATAACATGTATACCTGAGAAAGAAATCAGACTTTTATCAATGTCAGATTTTCTGTAAGTCACACCAAAGAGCAAACTTTTTAATTACTCTCTAGTACTCAGTTTTTCGGGGAATGATCTATAATAAAATGAAGGTATTTTAGAGCAGAGAAAAGTGTCTCAATTTGGAACATCACTTAACTAACATGCCTTAGCTGATATAACTTCAGATTGCAAATTCCCACACTTAGAGATCCTTATCCATTGTGCCCAGGAATCCACCTTTTAGAAAACATCACCAAGTGATGCTTTTGCAGTGATCTGTGCACAAGATCTTAAAGAACAAGGTATTAGACAAATGTATCACATCTAGGCTATCATGCCCTTGCTTTTTATAGATAATTCAAAATTGCCTGTCTTGAAAATACTCTGTACAATTGTCAAGCAAGATGAGCAACAAAATTGTACAGTCTGCTGATCAGTAAAGAGATCCTTCTTAGGATAAAAATTCAGTCCTGACAGTGCTGATCAAGTTCATACTAATTAAAGCAAAAACCCAAATCTTCTAATTTTAAAGTAATTAATGAGCTAGTAATCATCATACAGAGAACTTAATTCATTAATTGGTCAATCATGAGGGCATACTTCTCATCTTTAGTATCTAAGGAACTGGTCTCCTGGGTCTCCAGTGCTCTTTTATAGCACAGCACCCTCTTCCTTCTATCATCTTAGGGACTCACTTTTCCTGTGGACCTCTCTTCCGTTAAAGCAATTGCCACTCCTCTGATATCTAAATGTGACCTACTGTGTTTGAGCTAACAGAATTTCACTGCAAGCTATAGTTTTTTGAGAAAAGTCTTCACAGAAGTTATCTGAAAAAGTTGTGAAACCCTGATTGAAAATTTGACTGCTTTCCACAGGAAAAGAATATGGACAGACAATTACAAAGGGCTGCTTTAAATCAATTTGACCCTCTCTAAAATTCCTTGTGTTGCATGTTTGTTGATTAAATAATTTTCATTGAATGAATCAAGGGTGCTGAATTCATTCAGAGTGTGATAATTTACTATCTCAGAGTCTGATTGTTCTACTGAAGAAAGAATCTGTTTCTGTGTTGGATACAAAAGAGGGTCTTGCCTGTAAGAAATTTCCACTCTATTTGAAAAGATAAGGTAAGATCCTCTAGGCTTTGCTTGTTTGTTTATTTATAATGTGCTTTCTGTTATCTAGTAAGCACTGAAATAAACAATTCTAGTAGAAAAAAAGGTGAAATATAAGTTGATTTTCCTTTTAAAAAGAAATAGAGAATCAAGATCCAATGACTGTCTAGATGCTTATATACAAAGTATAAGCTGACCAAAAAATTCAAAAACAGAATTCAAACTTCTACGAAACAATGTGCTTAGTTGTGCATCAAGACATGTCGTTTTCCTGATTTCACACTACTCAAAGTTGCAGAACTCCGACAAGTGATATATTGTGATCACATACCTAGTTTGCTACAACTTTGGTCTCAAATGCTACCTGTTTCTAGGACTGTTTCTTGTCCCATTAAACTTAGTTAGATTTAGCTCATCGTAAGGTTTTGTTGTTGTCATTTCTAGATATTTTAGAGCTGGTAAAATGAGCTCAAGTAAGGTAGCTTAACAAAATGTAATACAGAAAATTGTTCCTACTTTCAGTAAGAGTTAAATTCAACCAGGCCCTTACATAATCACCATGGAAGGTCAAATCTAGTAATTATTGTTTCTAGTAATAAACTAAAAATATCCTGAAGTCCTAAAGATAATTTTCTAATAATCACATGAAAATAATTAAATCGTAAAGATGGGATCACACAATTCCAATCAAATTAAGGAAGACAGCAGATTTAAGAAAAGACAATGGATCACATTTAGTGCTATTGTTTATTTTTCTAAAGCTTAATTCTAAACTTTCACTTGTCATTAAAATTTTCAAGCTGCTCAATCTCTGATGAGGAAGATTATTTTCATTTAGATCCTTGCATAATTTCTGAGATGTTAAATGACTAAACTGTTGCTATTGTAGAAAATCCCATGTACTAATATGATAGATAAAAATCTTTTAAAAAAAATTTCCCCAAGTAATTTCCGAGCAGAGCAGTGGTTATAACAGTTCTTAAATGTTATAATCATTAGTGGGAAGGAATAGTAAACTCCTCCCATATAATAGGGACACATAGCCAAGCAGCCACATTGTCCTAATTGTTACCTTGTGTTGACTTGGGCAAGGATATGTAGGAAAAAATAAAACACACACTGAGACCTGCAGGTGTTTATTGTATTTTTGCACATTATGTTTTATAATGTGAAGCCTAGTCCAGTTAGAGATTGAAAAAAAAAGAAAAAAGGGGAAATCTGGTCCTTTTGTCTATTGAAAACTGCAGCCATATTGTCTGCTTGAGAGACATGCTCTAAACCAAACATATGGGAGAGAGAACTTCATGTGGTCCTTAGGAAAAAATGCCCCTAGACTTTGAGAAAAATAATATTAACATTTGTGAAATGCATATGTTCTATGCTTAATACATTTTGTAATACGGATTCAAAATTGAAGGTCCAGCAAATCCACAGTAATTTTATTAGTAATAAAACTTTTATTGTTCAAAGTCCTGATATTACATAATTAAATATATATTCAGTAGAATAATTATTACAATCCTGATGATATTATTTCTCAATTTGGATTATTATGAGAACATTGTATTAATAAATATGAAACATTCTAAGGGGTAAAACTTTTTATTACAGGATATGTGAGTTTACTTACATTTTTGTCATTTTCCTATATTCTAAAATTGAGTTGTAGCTTGGCATCTCACCAATAATGAAGGAAATCTAATAGAATTTGAGTGGTGGAGAAATATAATGATATTATAGAGTTTTAAGTAACATTATTATAATTAAAGCCTTGAAAATGTCATTCAGGTCTGAGATGGAGAGTGAGTCTCCATCCCTTGATCCCTAAACAAGGAGAGGGCAGGCCTAAAAAACTTCTTGATGGTGAGGATCTGAGTGGGGAGAAAGGAACAGCCATTACCACAGTATCATATTATATAAGTATAGCCTGGATTTCAGCAGACTAGATGGAAGGCAAATTAAATTCATAAAGAATCCATTTCTGAGAAAGAATCTTAATTTGTTAACTCTCTTTTAAAGGTGGGAAAGGGGTCAATCTTTAAGGGCAGTCCTGTCCAGGTAAAATTATTGCCAATCTCCTTTCTTCTCTAAGTCAAAGGGTTACTGCCAGCCAGAGAGTGTCCCTGGGAGGAGGGTGAAGGAATCTTGGATACTAACTGTAGCACTGCAAGGGCCCAGCTCTTGGGAGCAGCCTGATGTGATGTCAAGGTTACACAGATCTGAGTCTTGGGAAGAGGATTTTTCAAATGGTTTGCTTCCTGCTGAGATTTTTTTAAAAAAAGAATAAGTGTCCCCTTGCCAGAACATGACTTTTACAAATTATTAAATAAATATGTACGTGTTTCTTAGTTTAAAATAAATTAATTAATTAATAATAATGCCCTTGCTCATATCTAGTTTCCTCACATAATTTTTCCTGCTTTGCCTTTTGGGGTGAAAACTTTCCCTTCATAATATAAGCCTGGAGGTAAATACATTTTGGAAACCTAGAACTAAATCAATTCAGGTATTTTGAATTATGCATTTTAATGTTAAATTCATGATGAAAGGAGGAACACCTCAGAAGCTATTCTTCATCAAAACTTTGCAACTGTATATACTCAGCAGCTTTGGTTTGCTGTGTGAGGTGGCACCCTACTGTTAAGAAGCAATTTCAAGCCCTCCAGTCTCTCCTATGATATATTAATGAGATCATACGGAGAAAATAATCAAAAAGTTTATACTTGGCATAGTATTTATTTTAAATAATGCCAAATAATTTGATTGTTGCTTTTTAAAATGTTTAAAATGATATCTTCAGGTCTTCATGAGTCAAGTGGAAAACTAAGATCGAAGATTCAAATTAAATCATACTATAATGTCTTTTAGTCTGAAAGGTTTTTGTTTAAACTTATTTAATGCACACATTAATATGTGGTAGAGTAAGCCTCAGCTTTTTTATTCATATTATTTTATTATTTTCAATTGACATAATGAACATACATAGGTATGAGGCACAATGTGACATTTCAATATATACTACAACCTTTAGTGATCAAACCAGGGCAATTAACATATCAATAAGCACAAATATTTAGCATGGGTTTAGGCTGGGAATGTTCAAATTCTTTCTTCTAGCTATTTTGAAAGATAAAATAAATGATTGTTAACTGTAGTCACTCTCTTGTACCATAGAACACAGGAACTTATCCCCCGCCCCCCCATTTCTGTACCAGAAGCCATCCTCTTCCTGTCCCGCTTGTAAGATCAGATGGAGGTAACCTAAGGGCAGATAGGTCAAATGTTATTTAAAAAGAACTTTATTGGGCTGGCTTTCAGGCTAGGTTCACCTGTACTCCTGGGTGAAGACCGGCGTGGAAGGCCTGGGAAGTCGTGCATGGCTCCAGCTGGCGGAGGTCTTTATAGTTCAGAACACGCAGGGACGGCTTGAGGGTTCAGTGCCCCCCTGGGATTGGCCAGGGGACCCTTCTGAAATCCGTGTCTCTCCGGAGTTGTCTGGGAGTCCCGCTGACTGACATGCCAGTGAGAGGTGCCATTGATGTTCATTTGCCAGTGTCCGGTTGGTTGTGCTTTGGTGCGCATGGGCTGCCTGCTGCCTGGCCTTCCCCCCACCCCTTCCTGCCGCCTGAATCCTACCTAACACCCCTCTGTACCTTCCCCAGTCTCTGGTCATTGCTGCTCTATTATACTTCTATGAACCTGTTTGAACTTCCACATATGAGCAGAAACTTATAGTATTTATCATCTTTCCAGGTTTATTTCACTTCTATTCCATCCATGTTTCTGCAAAGGATAGGATTTTTAATGATTTTTAGGGTGAACAATGTTTCATGAATATTTCACCATCACTAATACAGACACAGCAAGTTAGAGTATATATACCACATTTTCATAATCAATTCATTAGTCAGTGAACTCCTGGTGGATTCCCTATCTTGACTACTGTGATAGGGCTGACATAAACTTGGGAGTGCAGGTGTCTGTCTGATATTCTGACTTCATTTCCTTTGGATATTGTAGTGGGATTGCTGGATCACTTGGTAGTTTTGTTGTTAAGGTGTTTGAGGAACCTCGTTACTGTTTCCCAAATGGCTGCATTAATTAAAATTCCCACCAAAAATGTATGAAACTTCTTTTCAGTGTTTGTTACATTTGTTTGCTTTGTTTTTGATGATAGCCTTCTTTTTTTCTTTTTCTTTTTTTTTTTTTTGTGAATCCAGGAACACTAAGACATAGCTACATCCTCAGCCCTCCTTATTTTTTATTTTTATTTTGGTCTCCTTTAGTTTTTTGCTTTCTCACTAGCTTGCTGAGGTCAACCTTGAATTCAGTTCATGATCCTCTTGCCTTAGGCTCCTGAGTAGTTGGGACAGCCATTCTAACCCAGGTGAGATAGTATCTCTTTGTGGGTTAGATTTGCATTTCCCTGATGATTGTGGATGTGGAGCAATTTTTCGTATACTTGTTGATGATTTGTATTTCTTTTTTTTGAGAAGTATCTATTCCTGTTTTTTGATTAGATTTTTGCTGTTGATATTTTTAGTTCCTTAATATTCTGAATATTAGCCCCTTATCTAATGAATATTTTGCAAATATTTTCTATTTGCCTATTTTTGACCAGATCACTTTTTGTTTTATGTTACTGATTTTAATTTTATTTATTTATTTTTTGGTTTCTTACGTAGTTTCAACATTAGTCCCTTGTTTAACAAATATACAAATATTTTTTCTATTCTTCAGGTTGTATCTTTACATGTTAATTTTTTGCTTCTGAATGTAAGTAATCCTTTTTTCTAGCTTTGATTTTTATTTTTTATGGGTTTTATTTTTAAAATTATTGCCTATGTTGTTGTTTTATATAGAAGTTGTATGGATATAGGTCTTTGGTTTATTTTGAGCAGACTTTTGAAACTGGTAAGAGATAAGGTACAATTTCCATCTTCTAAGTATCGATTTTCAGTTTTCCTACCACCATTTATTGAAGAAACCATGCCTTCTCCAGTGTATGTTTTTAGCACCCTTCTGGAAGATTCATTGACTGTAGATGCCTGGGTCATCATTCAAGGAAAGCAATAAAACAGGATGTACCATGTTAATTACATATCTTAGAGGAAATTTGGGTATTGTGAAGGTTAAATATGAGAAGAGTCTCTGAGAAAGAATAAAAGTTACCAATTTAATAGCAAACAGAAATAAAACTTCAGGAGAATAGCAGTCACATGAACAAAAGAGAAAAAATAACAAGACTCGCTTTCTAACTCTTGTAAGCAAAGTGGGGAGGGACATATGTGACTCTCCTATTTTGCTGCATTCAAGGGAGACACTCATGCAGATATTGATATATGAGAAATAAGCATAAAGGAGCTTTCCATCTTGTAGTTTTATATAATGAAAAATCCTAAGTATAGTTAGGATGAGAGGGTGCTACAAAAGGGACTTGATTGTAAAAGGAAATCTAACCACTCAGATCACATAAGCAAACAAAAGAGAATTTTATATTTAATACTCAGTTATTTCAGAATTTAAAAATGTACACACTTCTGTTGATCCAAATAACTGAAGGCAAGGAAAAAGAAATTCTCAATATATTGAAAAGTAGAAAATGATTTTAATATATCATATGAAATACTTCCAATGTTTATTATATACTAAGCATTAAATTTAAAATGATGTCTGTCTCACTTCCACCATTTTTCATATGTGTACAATGAATCAAAATGAAGTCTATAAAAATAAAAAAAGATATTAATAAAGTCAAATGGCAAAAAAAAATTTAAAATGAGTCTAGTCTAAATTCTGCATGATATTAAGAGTCAGCCTGGAGTTTTCATTTTAGAGTAACAATATATTTTCACACTTTTGTTTAACTTATTACATGATCTCACTGTATTAGCAACACTAATATATATACACCAACTTCGTTGTCAGGAGAAAGTTTAAAACTGGAAGCTTTTGATTTTATCATATTGTCTTTTATCTACAGTTATAATGGAGATATATAAACAAGTCTAAGAATTGCTATCCACTTCCAGAAAATTTACTTCGCAAAAATCTGTTAATTTGTTTTACCCTCTTTTCCATGTATGGGAGTCTTGCATGCTGCCTGCTTATATTCTTGGGTAACTTGCCCTTAGGTTACCTTCTATTGAAAGATAATCAGGATATCTGAATTACACACTCTAGTGCACTGCTGCTTCACAGACACTTTAGACAGTTTTAAATTTTATCAGACACTGCTTCTGATAAAATTTTTAGTTTAAAATATTTTGATAAATGGACTCCATGATGCTAGGTTTTAAAAAAATTCATGGTGGTAGAATAGATTTAATGAGTTTCCATATGTACATAAATGAATAGATGGATCTATCAATCAAAAATATTAAAGTATTTTGCTACTAAATACAAGAGAAAATTCCTGTAGTTCCTACTAAATAAGAACAAATACAGAAAACATTGAGATCAATTTACTTTTACCTAATTTAAATTTACTTGGAACCATTGCTTCAGGGTAAAATGTTTGCCAGTAGATAAATCTGTGTTCATTCTAAACTACGAAATAGGTCACAATGCTGCTTATGTGAAGAGAAGTTTTTTTTAATTTCATAAATACACTGTTAGCTTTCCTTTGGGGTCAGCCTATGGAAAAGGTAACCTGTTTTCTAAACACGGCAACACGGCCAGAACATTATTTTGTAGTTTCTATGCATTTAAAAATAAGTCGTAAGTTCTTTCTCTCAAGTAAGCAATGTATATACACAAATGTGTTGGATTAGTTCCAATTATCCATCAGAAATAAATGCAAAAACTGACACTGCAAGCAGGAATCTGGCTATTGATCTATGCTTTATACAAATTATAAAATCCATCCTTCATGGAGGGTTTTAAAGTTAGATTTCTTATATTTGAATACATATCATTATTTTTCAAGATTTAAGTGCCCAGAAACTGTAGTTCCAAAAACTCTCTGATAACTTAGTCGTAATAAAATTGCATATGAAAAGTAAATGTTGGCACATGCTGTTTATGGAAAAGGACAAATCACTTTAAAATTGAGTTGGAGTAATTAGTTTATTCTGAAGTGTGTAATGCAAAAAGCAAAGCCATAATATTATGTCTAAAGTGCTCCAATTTTAAGGTGATATTTTTATTAAGCATATGCTGCCAAACCCAGAAGATTACTAAATTTGTCTACTCTTTCTCTGTATGAAATACTTGATCTCAAACTATGCCTAAAACTCCAAGTGTGCAATCATAGATGTTCTTTTTAATTTTTCCTCATTTTAATGGTTTTAAAAGCATGTGAATTTAATTGGACTATAATTTAAAGTGGCCATGTGTCTATGCTCATGCAAAATTGCTTATTATTTACAAGGCACTCAAATATCCATTAGCAAACAAAATTTCCATTCTCTTATTCCCATTGTGGTAATTACAAGATTACATTAGCTAGCCTATCAAATCAAACATTTCGATAAAATATTTATTAAATGCCCATAGGACATCTGACTTTGTTCATTCACTCCTTTGAAATGACTAATTTGATACTTTATTGCAATGAATCTCTTGCATTCATGCACTCAGTCTAGATGACCTGAGCATGGCCATATCTATTTGGCTTTAGATTATGGTGCAATAAGTTTGCTCCATCTGCCTCTCCTCCCTTTCTATAAATGCTGATTATGTGCAATTTAGAAAGAAATGCCTATGATTTGATTCATTTACAGACTCTGAACCTGCTACCTGTGCTATGTCCAATATGTTCTCATAATTAATAATATAAATTCATAAGAAATACTGCTTTTGTCTTCAAACAATTATTATTCCATTATTGATCATTTTGCATGATATTTCTATATATACACACACACACACAAAGGAGATAAGTGCTATCAAGATGACTAACCATCTTCTGTTATTTAGTTATTCCATACACTATTTTCTCCCCTTTGCCCACAAATATGCCAGCCCCTTTGGCCTAGCCAAATGCATTTATTTATATCTGAAGAATTATATCTTTATACATTGATGTTCTAGCTAGAGGAATTGTAAATAGCATGATGATGAAAAGCTGGTTAATTTACTTGCCTGCCATTGGGGCAGGTAAGTATTTAACAATGCCTTCCATAACTAGAATTTGGAGAGTTTACATGTGTATAAAATATGTTTTACTTACAATGCTTTTCTGGAGTATCATATGCATTTTATAAGTGATTCAATGAATATTTTATTTAATCTTACCTTTTCCCTTTCATTTTCAATCACAGACCCATCAAATTGCATTGTAATATTAGTTTAGTGGCATCTGTCTGCACTTCTTCTATACAATGTCTGGCTTTGTTTTTATTTTATTGTCCATTCATCTTTTATCAAAAATCTCATTCTCTGTATTAAGGTACTACTTCTTTGTATTACATTTGCATAAATGATAGCCTATATCTTACACTATTTTATATTGTATATTTTGAAAAATTCAACATTGGTGCATGTTTTTCTAGTTTCTACCTTGTAACTGCTAAATAGTTTTTATAGCATCTAAGATATTGTATTTATTTATTTGGTGGGTTTGGGGGCATTTCCATTACTCTACTATGACATTTATTAAGCATGAAATTTATTTTCCATATTTGTTTGAGTATTTATACTCAACTTTCTTCTTTTATTAAAACAGGAAGTCCTGAATGGTGCACAGTAAATATAATAAAATATGTCAATTTCCCCAAACATTTGCACTAACAGTAGATAAAAGGTTTATGGTTTACTGCATTATAACCCACTGTTCTTTTCTATTTTTCCTTCTAATGAGCAAAAATAGTAACTTTTTATTGCTTTAGTTTTATTACTAAAAATTTAAGAATCACTTCATATACTATAAACCAATAAGATTCCTTTCATGTGGCTTATTATTTGCCCATTTCTTTATAATATTTATTTATTTTTTATTGTTACTTTTCAGGTGTTCCCCATACATTACATAATAATCATTCATGCTGCAAGTATTTTCACCTGATGTTTATTTCTTTATTAAGTTTAATTTATACACTACATTAATATTGTGTCATAAAAATCTCTACTTTATTTATTTATTTATTTATTTATTTATTGCTGAGTGCCTTCTTTAAAGAAAAAAATTTTAATTTTAACCACAGGCTTACACAGCTATTGCTCTAGATGTTTTTTTTCTGACTGTTTTGAAGGCTTTTATCTTTAAAGGAAATCTTAATACATCTGATGAAATATTAGTCCTGTGTGAAAAAAACCCTGTTCTTTTTCAAATAGCAGTCGAATTTTCTTCAGTTTAGAAAATAACTTTTTGTAGATTAATGATGCCAGTTCATTCATATGGATATGCAAAGGGATTAACCATTAACTATTATTCCCACCATGTGTGAAGTACTTAACAAGGATTGCATCATTTGATTCTTACACAAAATTGCAAAGTAGGAAATATTTTGTTGTTATTGCCATCATTGTTCATTTTGCTGATGAATAAGAACATGATTGTTTCATGCAGCTAATAATTAGTAGAGGTAGGAATTAGCATCATATAATTTTCAAATAAGTAAGTACAATCCATTGTATTCTATAGAAAAACATAATACAGTATTTTAAAATACAAATCTTCTGAATCCCATGGTATACTTTCCTATTACACTTCTTCAGTGTCTCTGCATCTATGTAAGAGAAAGCACACAGGACTTGTCATGGTTTAGAGAATGTCCCTCATCTACTCATGACCCCTACCTACGATGAGCACAAGCTCATCGGCTTCACTATCCTATCTCCACTTTATTTTTGCCCAATTAATTTTTTTTATTTTACTTGTTTTTATTTTATTTTTCTACAATTACCAATGTTTACAAACATACTTTAATTAACCCTATTTTAAATAGTCTCATTCTCCTTAATTGTGATCCTCAGCAAAGGAAAACAACATATTTCCTGTCCAACCCGAAAATCTGGGTGGCTATACATCATGGATATGTTATAGGATTTTTTCTATGACCAGTTTGATATACTTCATAGATCAAGAGTTGTATCTTTTTCTGTAGTATTATGTGAATAAGTTGTTCCTCTAGATGAACAGGCACTGCTGAACAAGTTGCCCGATTAAGAGACTCAAAATTGTTTTTCAGTGAATTTCAGTCTCAGTATGATATTGTTTTCTTCTCTCCTTTGCAGCTGCAATGGGTATAAGAAATGTGAAAACATATTCCATAGAATAGAAACAATCATAATAAGTTGCCATTAACTTTGAGTATTTTTACCTACAGTATATAGGACTATATAAACAATCGAGATAATTTATCATAGAAGAAAATGGGTAACATATTATCCTTTGTGGGACTCATCCTCAGAGTCTACATGTATGTTAAACATGACAGGTGAAATCAACAAATGTCGTATAAATTGATATCATACACTCAAAAATCACCTGTAGGAGGTTGACTATGAAAAACAAAGAAACAAATCTTTAAGTATCCGAATAAATAATTGATTAGATTTTTTCTCTACCAATCATTAGTTGAGTCCCCTCTCAGAACTCAGTTCCAAAATAGAAACCTTCTATCTTTGTCAAAAACTATATAGCAGTGAATTTCTTCATGAGCTCTACAGACATCAACCTTGTGTTTCTTGGAAACAGAATTGTCTGTTGCTGGTACTGCCTTAGAGGCCAGAATTAGCAGCTACTAATCTGCCATCTCTTGTGCAAAGCATCTCTTACTCCCTCTCTGGTTCTATAATTAATTAGAATAACATGATTCGATTCACACTGCATAATGTCAAATTCTCTTAGAACTCAACTTTTCTAATACTAAAAGTCAGCTAAAACTGACCGAATAAATTTACCGAATACCTAAATCAAGAGCAAAACATCATTCTTCACACAAAGTGCACGCAAACAGTTTTATTCCTGTTTGTGGAGCTTAACCTTCTGCAAAGTAATTAGGTCTATAATTAAAAAGCTATTTGGAATGATTAAAACCCTGTTATCTTGTGGCATTTAAAGATAAATGCAAATGTCACAGAGGATGAATTCATTAAAATTTCTATTTAAGAGAAAAAAATTGTGGATGGAAGGTGTTATTCATTAAAATGTTATCATTTGAGGGAAATTTTGATCTGCAGAGACAACACTGAAGATGGAAAGTATCTTTTCATTTTGATAGAGCAATCAAACTGCTTTTCACAAATATTTATTTCGGGGGTTATTTTAAACTAACATTTCATAGTATCAGTCACAGTGTTATTTTAAAGATGATGTAATTCTTCTGTGGGACTTCATCATTTTCAGCACATTAAGAGTTATAAATGTATTTAATTCTGATTTAGTCATGTATACAAGAGCAGAGGCATACCTGACAAGCAATGTATGTTTTCAATCTTGATTTTCAAGGTGTGAATTCAAAGGCTAATTAGTTTGGATGAAATGGTCGAGTGTTGAAGTCTCCTGTTGCCCAAACAATCTAATAAAATTAAGGGAAGAGAACTTGAGGCACTGTGGGGACTGTTGGGCTGCATACTGTATAATGATCATTTTGAAACAAGTCTGCTGGTGGTCCCTAGCTAAATGTATTTTTTTCTTTTAAAGTAACACAATTATTCTTGAATAAGTGAAATTAATTACTAGTGGTAGAAGTAACTATTATCGCATATATTTATGTGACTTTAAAATCATATTTTTAAGTTTTTAGAGTTTCTATTTTCAATACATCAGTGGAAACACAAGAAAGTATATGTATATAAAAAAGATTTAAGAAATGAAATGAAGATGATAACATTAACTTTTGCCAACAGCATGATTAAAACCAACCAAAGAAAACACCAAACTGTCTTTTAGGTTTTATCTAAAATTTAGAGAGTAGATAAAAAGGATAAAGAAAATCAAGAATGCATTAGATTTGCCTAGAAAGAAGAAATATTTTATCTATTTAGTTGCTACTTTTTTCAACAAAGTCTAGAGAAAATTAGACAAGGATAATTTAGGGGCATAGCCATCTCAAAATTTAAAAGAATACTCCTTTCTCTAATTTGACATATGGTCTCATAACATTAGTTTCCTATCATTGGAAAAGACACTATCGGGACTGAGGATGTAGCTCAGTGGTAGAGCTCTTGCCTACCAATGAGCAAGGCTCCAAATTCAATACCCAATATCATATTGAATCAAATCACATCAAATCAAGTCAAATATAAAAGGTTTTATAGCCTACCTGCAAAACCACATACTATGCATGATTCTGTGAAGCCCCAAATTCTCAAAACATTTATTTTTTCAAATAAGCCTAAAAGAGAACTAATTACTTCTTGAAAATTTAACAACATGGTCCATAGACCAGTCATTTTTAGGGATATGACCACAGACTTCACTCAGAGACACTGATGATCACTTTAATTACAAGATTTTATATAGAAGAATTTCAGACACTTGGTGTTAATGGAACTTTACATTTCTAATTTGTCATTAATCTCCTTAGTGGAGTGTGTAAAGGAACTTGGGTGGATGACACAAAGCTGACAAGAGGTCCATCATTAGAGTAGAAATCAAGAGATAAGACCAAGAAATTACCTTGCAAAACAGATATGGACTAAATAGAATCATTCAAATGGAAAATTACTGCAGAGTAGCAAAAGGATAATGAAGGAGTATGAATTCCCATGCTGAAAAGATTATTAAAAATAAAATATCCATTTTGAAAAAAATGAGTCAGGAGGACATTGCACTCATGAAACTTTCACCTAAGATATGTTCATTTTCACCACCTGTTTTGTACTGAATACCTAACATTTTACAATGAAAGGAATGCTCTAAAGAGAAACAATATAAATGATGGAGTTCAGACATATGTTTAGTCCCACATATATTTATCATTGAATATTACGTAAGGGTGACAAACCCCCAAATTTAAGGAATGTATGAAGCCCTTTAATAATCGATCATTTTTCCATGTATCTGAGAATTCATGAAGATGAATAATGTAACGAATATAAGAAATGTCACAGAGCCTTTCTACATGACTCAAGACATAGCATTATGAAGGTAACAATGGCAAGAAATTTTAAAAATAAAGAAATATGGACAAGAATTTTGGAAGTGCCCTATCTTACTGCATACCCCATGGGTTGTGCTAGAGAGAAGTATTTCAAAAGTGAGCATTATCATTAATGTGGGGGAAATTTTTAACAATCTGGTAAAAAATTCTGTTATAATTCAAGAATTACATTTCATTAAAGAATTCATCCTAGTGAGAAACTATAAATGAATGCAATGGTTTTAAGACCTTATGTACAGATTTGAACTATCTTGTCTTCAGACAGTCTATACTACTTGGAAATGCCATGAATTGGAGCACCATGGGAAGGCCTTTTTTTCATAGAAAAACAGAGAAACTGGAAAACAATGTACAAATTGAGAAACATCTTGCTAACAAATTATTATGAAAGTGAAATTTATCAAGTAATCCCACCTTACATGAGAAGAAAATACTTCCATCATCATTAAATATTTTTCTTTACATTTATTTTTTTATTTTAGTTCTTTGTACACAAATGGAGTACGACTATCATTTTTCTGGTTGTACACAAAGTAGAATCATTCAATTTGCATATTCACACATATATACAGGGTAAAGATGTTTGTCTCATTTATTATCTCTCCTTACCCTCCCCCTCCCCATCCCTCATTTTCCTCTATACAATCCATCCCTTGTCCATTCTTCCCATACCTCCCCCGACCCCTGCTATGTGTCATCAACTACTTATAAATCATTCAGCCTTTGGTTTTTGGGGATTGGCTTGTTTCACTTAACATGATCTTCTCCAATTCCATCCATTTACCTGCAGATGTCATAATTTTATTATTCTTTATGGCTGAATAATATTCCATTGTGTATATATACCACAGTTTCTTTATCCATTCCTCTATTGAAGGGCATCTAGGTTGGTGCCACAATCTAGCTATAATGAATTGGACTGCTATAAACATTGATGTGGCTGCATCACTGTAGTATCATCATCTTTAAATGTTTAAAAAGGAAAACAGATATATGAAAATAAGTCAGTAAATTTGACTCCATTTTTTATAATCTATAGCAACTACATGCATATCTCTCTCACATACTTATCTATCTCACATTTATTTCACTGTATGGTGAACATTATGGAAATTGATTAATTTCACCAAAATTCTTATCAGAATACTTCACCCATAGTTTTTTCTTTCTCATTGATTTTTCTATTTCTAGATGTGATGTTCATAATTCTACTAATTTGATTTTCAACATAATCTCTTTAGCATTTTTGTTGAGATACCTGAAGCTCTTTCTGTGATGTGCTCTAATACCTTATTTTATTTTATAAGTCAACCATTTTAATAAACAAATACATTGCCATTTGCCTAAATTAAGATATATGTACTTTCCTTCACTCTACCCAGACATGCGATCACACAAATATTCATACAATCATTATTTAGAAACTTTGGTATCACCTTGAAAATTTTTCTCATGTTTTTTTTCAGTCAATTTCATATCTCCATTCTTAGTTCCAATAATCACCAATAGAGACTCTAAATCTTAAAATCTCTAAATCTCTGCCTTCTCCAGATTTTTATACAAATGTGTGACAAAAGCATGTAGGTTTGTTCCTGGATTCTTTCATTAGTTTTTTATCACTTAACAGCATTTTTATTTTGTCCTTTAGTGTTTTTATTAGTGTATTATAGTTAAACATAATACTGGAATTCATTTTGTTATATTCATAAATGCAAATAACACAATTTGCCCTTTTTTGATCCTCAGTACTTTCCCTTTCCTCCACTCTTCCACTGATGCACTTCCTTTACTCTATTAGACTCCCTTGCATTTATTTAATGTCTTTTAATCAGTGCATTAAGGTTATGCACAAAGGTAGAATTTATTGTAATATATTCATATATGCATATGACATGGTTTGGTCAATTTCACTAAGCAGTTCCTCTTTCCCATTCCTTGTCCCTCCCCCTCAATACCCTTCTTCTACTCCACTGTACTCCCTTCTATTTTCATGAGCCCCCTCAACCCTGGTGTTTTGTTTTGTTTTGGTGTTTTTTCTCTCTAGCTTCCACATAGGAGAGGAAAACATTTGACCATGATTTTCTGATACAGGCTTATTTCACTTGCCATATCTTCTCCAATTTTTCCATTTACCAAAAAATGAGATAATTTCTTTCTCCTTTACAGCTGAGTAAAACTTCATTGTATATGTTAAGTTTAGGATATGAGGTATCTCATGAAATTGTGTGTGAGAGGCAATGCAGGAATGCTCAGAAGTGAAAAGATTAGATCATGAGAGCTATAACCTAATTGATAGATTAATTAATTTGATAAAATGATGTTGGGAGTGGCAACTGAATTATGTGTCTTGAACTTCCAGTGACAGAGACAGTGGCTCTCTTATGAACTCCTGATGTGAAGGCATTGATTTAAGATTGCCTGGTTGCTATGGTGATGCCCCGTTCCATAGGAGGTTCTGTGTCAGTCAGTTCTTGACCTTCAGGTTCAGACAGCAGCTGCTCAGGGTAGAAAGTTATGAATGCAAGTTGATAATCATAATGGGGCTTCTCACACTTATGACCTTGGTTCTGCTTACTTTGAAGCAGCTTTCTCACAATAAATTCTTTTGATGTTTATACCAATATAATAAATGTGCTGAGCTTTTTGTGTGTCACCACTGCCTAGCAGGGTTGTAGTCAACCACTAAGACCCAGCTTTTTCTCCATGTGTGTGTCTGTTTGTCTTTTCTCTATCCCCTCACGACCCAGATGGGGAACCTGAATTAATGGCCATGCAGGTTGTGGCAGAGTGATAATTTTAAAGGACTTCTGCCCTGGATGATAACTCTAGATAAGGAAGATGTGACTGGAGGATGTGAGACTTCAGGGATGTGCCTTTGGGGTTTATATTTTGTCCCTGACTCCTAGCTCTCCTCTCTCTCTTCTCTCTCTCTCTCTCTCTCTCTCTCTCTCTCTCTCTCTCTCTCTTTCTGCTTCCCAGCTGCGATGGTATGAGAAACTTTCCTCCACCATGACCTTCTGCCGTGAGTTCTGCCTCACCTTTAGCCCTGAGCAATGGAGATGACTAACCATGGAATGAACCTCTGAAACCATGAGTCCAAAATAAAGTTTTCTTCCTCTAAATTGTTCTTGTTGGGTAACAGTGAGAAAAAGCTGACTAACACAATGTATACGTGCCATATTTTCTTTATCTCTTCATCTGTTGATAGGCACTTAGGCTGGTTCCACAGTTTGGTTATTGCAATTTGAACTGCTATAAACATTGGAATGAATGTAAAATTATAGTATGCTGCTTTTAGTTCTTTTGGAAATATACCAAGGAGTGGGAGAGCTGGTTCATATGGTGGGTCCATTCACAGTCTTTCATGGAATCTCCATATTGCTTTTCAAAGTAGTTGTACTAATTTTCAGACCCACGTACAGTGCATGAGTCTGCCTTTTTCCTCACATCCTCACCAGCATTTATTGGTATTTGTACCCTTCATACTATCATTTTAACTAGAATGATATAAAAATCTCAGTGCAGTTTTTCATTTGCATTTCCCTAATTGCTAAGGATATTGAAGAGTTTTTCATTTATTTTTCAGTCATTTGCATTTCTTCTTCCTCTTCTTTTCCTTTTGTTCTCCTTCCTCTTCTTCCTCTTCTTTTGGTACCAGGTATTGAACCCTGCTACACTTAACCACTGAACCACATCCCCAGCCCTTGGTTTGTTAACTTTATTTTTTGAGACAACCTAAGTTGCTTATTGCATTGAAAAATCACTAAGGCTGACTTTTAGCTTGCAATCCTTCTGCCTCAGTTTTCTGAGTTGCTGGGATAACTCCTGCACCCAGCTGCATTTCTTTTTTTGAGAAATGTCTGATTAGTTACTTACAAATTCATTCTATCAATCCAGTATTACCCTGATACAACCAGATGAAGACACATCAAGGAAAGAAAACTGTAGACCAGAATTCCTGATGAAAATTGACATGAAGAATCCTCAATAAAATATCAGCAATCTTCATTCAAAAATACTTTGAGAAGATTGTACATGATGATCAAGTTGATTTCATCCCAGGGATGCAGGATTGTTTCAACATACACCAATTAAAATGTAATTCACCACAAAATTAAAATTAAAGACATAAATAACATGATTATATCAATAGGTATAGAGAAAACCTTTGACAAACTCTGTCACCATTTCATGTTAAAAATACTGAAGAAAATAGGGATAAAAGCAATTTTTCTCAATATCATAAAGACTATACATGACAAATACAAAGCCAACATAATACTGATTAGAGAAAAACTGAAAGATTTTCACCTAAAATTAGGAAGATGACATGGATGTCCACTTTCACCACTCCTATTCAATATAGTTGTTGAAACTAGGCAGAGCAATCAGGTAAGAGAAGGAAATTAAGGATATAAAAACAGGAAAAGAAGAAATCAAATTATCTCTTTTGCTGATGATATACTTCTATGTCTAGAATTCTCAAAAACTCTACTGGAAGACTTCTAGAGCTGATAAACAAATTCCAAAAAGTAGAAGGATACAAGATGAAAATCCACAAATCAATAGTTTTCCTATACTGTAATGATGAATCTGCTGAGAAAGAAGTCAGGAAAACCATCATATTCAAAATAGCCTCACAAAAATAGTCTGTGTTGTTTTTAAATATGTCTTATGTTGTTGTATGTATCAGCAGTTCCTTTCTAATTCTAATATTCCTTTCTATGTGTGTAGCATTTTAAGAATTTACTGACCAGTAGATGGACTTCTGAATTTATTCCAGATATTGGCAATGAAAAATCAAGCTTCTACAAACAATGGAGAACAAAGTTTTGTAAACATACATTTTATTTCTGTTGGGTTAATATCTAGGAAAGGGATTACTGTTTGTATATTTGTGTGGTAAGTGTATGATCACCTTCATAAGAAAGTTTCCATTTTATTTTCCATGTACCTTTTGAGATTCATGACAAAATGATGTTCCTCTATCATACTATTTTGCTTTTAGCCATTTGAGTAGGTTTGTATAGGTGACACAATCATGTTAATTTGCAATTCTCATTCATTGGCTAGTTTTGTTGAATTTCTGCCATAGTTTGGATCTTAAATATTTTATGTTTGTCTCTTTCTTAAAGGCATGATTCCCAGGTAGCACTATTGGAGAGGGAGGGTGCAACCTGTAAAAGTGATGATTGCTTTATTATCATTTAATAATGAGTTCTTAGAGTCACTTCCGGGCAGCATGGAACCGAGTGATCAACAGCCTGTAGAGCAACATGCCTAAGTTTTATTGTGACTACTGTGATACATACCTCACCCATGACTCTCCATCTGTGAGAAAGACACATTGAAGTGGTAGAAAACACAAAGAGAATGTGAAAGACTACTATCAGAAATGGATGGAAGAGCAGGCTCAGAGCTTAATTGACAAAACAACGGCTGCATTTCAACAAGGAAAGATACCTCCTACTCCATTCTCTGCACCTCCTCCTGCAGGTGCTATGATCCCACCTCCCCCTAGTCTACCGGGTCCTCCATGCCCTGGTATGATGCCAGCACTCCATATGGGAGGCCCTCCCATGATGCCAATGATGGGCCCTCCTCCTCCTGGAATGATGCCAGTGGGACCTGCTCCTGGAATGAGGCCACCCATGGGAGGCCACATGCCAATGATGCCTGGGCCTCCAATGATGAGACCTCCTGCTCATCCCATGATGGTGCCCACTCAGCCCAGAATGACACAACCAGACAGATAAGGATAGAGGGAGCCTCTTTTAGCTTTGTATTATTTGTTCTATTTCACCAGGAAATCATGGTGCTGTGACTGGGTGTTTTCTAATAGTATGACAACAAAGACTTGCTCCCCATTTCTATCAAGGAGAATAGTTTCAGAGGGGAGAAGTTGGAAAGAAAAAGTACAGTTTTCATTTGTATTGTGAAATGTGAAAATAAAGTTGTCAGCGCTTTTAGTTAAAAAAAGAATAATGAGTTCTTGAAATATTCAGAGAATACTTGTGTTATTACATGTTTATTTATACTCTTTATTTTGTTGTTAAGTCTAGACTAATGAACATTTGCAAGTAAAGAGAATTACTTTATCCTTTTCACTCAGTTTCCTGAAGATAATATCTTACATAATCATAGCTTATTTGTAAAAAATCAGGAAATTAACATTGATACCATAGAATTTGCTATGCTTCATTTGACCTTTGCCAGTTTTCTAACTAATCCATTGTTTGACCCAGATAATTAGTCTCATAAATTTAAGCTTAAGCTTCTGATTTGAATGGTATAACTTTTTCCATTGGTTTACCTCTAACATATCTATATTTAAAGTATATTCCTTTTTGAAATAAGTAATAGGTTATTGTCTATGTTTTATCCAATGGAAAATCCTGCCTTTTAATTATGGTATTTAGAGTAGCTAGATTATATCAAATATAGCCATTGATACATTTGGGTTTAAAAAGATCATTTATAATTTTCTACTTGTGGGATTGCTCTTTTTTCAATAGTATTTGCCTGTATTCTTTTGGATTAATTGATTTTTTTTTGCAATTCTGTTTTATATCCTCTACAGACATTATATTATTAAGTTTTAGTGATTTCTCCAGGTTTTTCAATATGTATCTCTAATATATTACCACCTACCTTCAAATAATATTCAAACACTTCACATATAGATTTAAAGTCTTAAAACAGGGCACTGTCATTTCTTCCCTTACATATCTGTGCTATTATTATCTTCTCTGAGAGTTATGGGGATCTATTTATCTGTGCTTTAAGTCGTCTATTACACTTAGTGATGTTTTCAAATGAGGAAGTGTATTAAAGTATTTTTATTAACATGTAAAAAACCATGCCCAGTTGATGCATACAACCTGAGGAGTTTGGGGGTAAGAATTGCTTCAGTAAAAGAGCACTTCTAAATCTATACACTTAATTCTCAGTTTCCAAAATTTCCTCCAACTCATTTAATTTATTATTTTTTGTGGTAAGAATACAACAGAAGAGCTACTCTCTTACCAAGCTATCCATGTAAAATACAGTAATGTGTGCTATGTTCACTATGCTGTATAATACATCAACAGATCTTTTGTCTTGCATGGCTGAAACTTTATACCCTACCCCATTACCTTACCACCTTTCCCCCTTTCCACCATTCTACTCTGTTTCTATAAGCCTGATTATTTTACAGGTGAATATGTTTCAGCTTTATCAACTATTTCGCATCACAGTTGCCTTTGACTCATTTGAGTAAATCCAAGTTTCTATGTGGTCTTCATTCCATCTGCTCAAATATGTTATTTTAAATGCTTCTTACAGTAGAAGTCTGTCTTGCACTACACGTTTTTTTTTTCTTTTTTACTGTGCTATCACTGTTTTAAAGATTTTTATTGTAAATAAATTTTTATTTTAAATAAAGTTGAAGTCTAACGGGGACAGGTAACTTCCCTGATATCCACAGCTTCTGAGTTAAAAATTGAAATAAAAAAGAGAAGAGGAAGGAGATGAAGGAGATGGAGATAAACTAGGAGGAGAAGGTAGGAGAGATTCTATAAAGTATACTCATGGAAAATAATTATTTATTTGAACTATATTTTTATTACTTTGTCAAGATTTTTGTTGTGAGTCTTCTTCATAAGGGATGTGAATGCTCCCAAAATTTGTAGTAGTGTCTCTGATTTTGAATTTAACTGGAGTGAAAAACAAAGACTTTTTTTCTGTAAGTCATTTTCTTGGGAGCTATTATGTTGCTGTTTTCTAGATTACTAGAAATTCTAAAAATTAAAAACTGCATTTCAAAAGCTTACACTGACTCAAATAATCATATAAGAAGGAAAACAATAAAGAGTGCATTATTTCATAGTGTTATTGACCCAAGAAGTAATAAAACTCTCAACTCTCTTTGAGCAGGAAAATTTTAAAACAGAAGTTGAAACTTGTCTCATTTTATTTTGATTTTCTATATATTTTTATTGTTCTTTTTGTCATATGAATAACTTTTTATTATTATACCAAGAATTTTAGTGTTAATCTGTAATTATAAAACAGTCAATGCCAGTAGCCAAACAAAGTTTGTCCATCATGGAGAAATCTTGGTTCTTAAGAAAGAAGTTAGCATGTGCTTGGCATGGTGGTACATGTTTGTAATCGCAGACACTAGGGATGCTGAAGCAGGAGGATCACAAGTTTGAGTCCAGACTCAACAATTTACCAAGACACAGTCTCAAAATAAAAAGGTAATTAAGTGCTAAGCATCCCTGTATTCAGTTCCCTGTACTCCCAAAAATCATCAATAAGATACCAGCATGTAAAGATGAGACCAGGCAACAGAAAATGATATGCATAGAATTTTTTATTTTCAGATGTATAGAAGAAGAATAAGGGATTAAGTACCCTTGAGTTGTATGCAAATAAGCAAAGTCCAGAATAAATGGTACTTACGGTAGTGCACAGTCATTAATATAGTCAAGAATTAAACCTGATGCTCTTAGAAAATTTCAAGACAGCTAGTACTGGGTGTTTATCATCAGCTACTGTGCTAGGTACTGCACAATCAATCCCTGAAAACCTTATGAGGGAAATACTATTATTATCTTTATTTGGCCAGTAAATAAACTGAGATAGATATTAAATAACTTGACTGAGGTACCTACCTGCATGATAGTGGCAGTATGAGTACTAGAGTCTAGATGAACAAAAACCAAAGGCAGACTAAATAAACTTTAAGCCACAAGTCAACACAGACACTATCATTAGTCATTTTCAATGTTTCACAATTGAATCAATCTGTATTGTTAAAAGAATCATTCAGGTTAGGTCAGTTATTTAGGTTCTAAATTGTGCTGATATAACTTCCTGAACATCAGCCTAAATGTTAGTATTATTTTCTATTGATATTGCCATTATTCGTTAATATTATATTATTTATTTATATAGCAAGTATCATTATATATTTAATCATGTGTTTAAATATATTTATTAATTATATTTAAACATACAATTAATTATATATCTTTTGGATGTATTTAAATACATAACCCAATTTATTTTTATTTATTTATTTATTTATTTATTTATTTATTTATTTATTTATTTATTTTTGCGGTGCTGGGGGTTGAACCCAGGGCCTTGTGCTTGTGAGGCAGGCACTCTACCAACTGAGCTATATCCCCAGCCCTCATAACCCAATTTATTATGCACATTTTAATCCTTGTTAATGTAATGTGAAAATGGATAAGTGCATGATTTCTAAATTTTGGTGGATTATTTATTGTTGTATTAGCTGGAATTGACTAAGTCACTGCTACATGAATAAGTGTTTACTCATTTTTCAAAATAGATTGAGAAATATAATTTCTGTATAAAATCTAATGCTGAAAAAAATTTATTTCATATTGCTCAGTGACTTCTTGTAGTCTTTTTCAGTACTATGCAAGTGATCACAGGAAGCAGATGCTTCAGAGATCTCTAGTTCTGCTTACTAACCCAGTTGAAACCTAAGTTAGCTGGCTCAGCACCATCCCAACCTGGCAGGTTTTCATCATTTTTGGCATCCTTAATGTTCAGGCTAATTGATGATTTTTGTATATCCTTAACTTCACATTATCATGACCACTGAGTTAAAAAAATGATTTTACCACATATAACTTCTGAAGCTGAAAGATAGAGTCATAGAGCTCGCTAAGGAATAAAATTATAACAAATATAATCTGATTAAATTCATATAGTATATTATTTTATACATTAGTGTAAATACAATGGATTATCCATTTTTCTAAAAGAAAAGCATTTCACATTCTTTTAGAGCGCTCTGCAAAATCAGTGCGATATGGGTGTAAGTTTAGTGAAATGATTTTCTGCCTGTACCTGTGACCAGCTGGAGTTGATCTTCCAAATTGACCCCAGGAATTCTCAGCTCCTAATGCTCCTGACCATTGTGACCCCAGCTTTTTATCCTTTGAAAACCCTAAGAACAATGTACCTGCATTGGTTTTTATTAGAGTGAATCACCTGCCATGCCTGGAAGAGGGATGGTACCTAGATAACCCTTAACTCAAAAATCATGAAGTACAAATGCGTAAGAAGGTGAAAGTTAATGAACCCAAAGGGCCCCTTGATTCCCTGGAATTATTGACTGCTCTTATAGAGCAATACCATGGCCACTTGTCGGGCAGACATCAATGCCTAGATCTGGAATCAGAAAAATAGTGTCTGGAAGCCAACACTGATGATCCTGAGGATTAATTCTGTAGCCAATTTTGTGAAGTGGTCCTCCTCCTCCAGAGAACAATTTTGCTGTGGAAAGCAGAGCACCATTCATTTCTGTTTGTTACTTCAGTTCTGGAAATGACTAGTGTTTAAGCAAACACATTAAAAAACCCATAGTTGCACCATCCTCAGTTTGGATTGACAGCTCAATATTTTGCTCGCAGAAGGATCACGTGATTTCAAATGCAGAGTATCTTCTGCCTACAGTGAAGAAGTGGATGAAAAGTCAACCAGTATGTTCAGGGGCAGCAAGATGCCTTCTGGTCAGCTGATGTCCATCAGAGTTTGGTGACAGTGACCTTAGCAACTGGGCTACAGAGTCAACTTCTTTGCCAGTGGGAGTGACCTCTCCTGGTTCAGTCACAACAGCACCCTGTCTTACTGCCAATGCCTCAAAAAATGTACCTTTCTCCACTCTGAAAACTAAGTTCCTGCCACTCCTGATTGTCTCAGAGAATAGTGTGGTGACTGCTGGCCAGGACAGCTGCCCAATACTCTTTAACTAGATGACTGCAGCTGCTTGACCTTTGACTCCAAGCTAGACATTGCAAACCAGAGCAACCCCCAAAATAGGTCTGCCATGGACTGTTTTTTCAACATGGATAAGAGGGCCACAACCCAAGATCTAACACACCTTGGAGACACTGTACCAGTCTAGCATCACTCAAGTGTCTGTTTATAAAGTGGACATGAAAGATTATCTCAAATTTTGCACTATTGGAATCAATGGAGCCATGAAAAATTGGAATTTCAAGAACTTAGTCTTACATCCAGGGCCTTCTGAATGGGAAACCATATAAGCCTCCATCATCCAGCATGAGAGACATGGCTGATTGCAACTCTGCTATTTGCCTGTTGGTAAGGAAAGTGAGCCCCACGAAAACACTTCAAATATATCTGGCAAACACTGTGTGTTGTTATTTTAACTGGTGAAAATGTTGGTGTTTTAAAAGCAGCAGTGGTTTTCGTTTTTACTATTTCATTTCATTTTTTTTCTTTTCTTTTTCAAAATTTGTTCTAATTAGTTATACATGACAGTATAATGCATTTTGACACATCATACATAAATGGAGCACAACTTCTCATTCTTCTGGTTGTGCATGATGTAGAATCACCCTGGTTGTGTAATCATATATGCACATAGGGTATTAATGTCTGATTCATTCTACTATACTTCTTATCCTCATGACCCCTCTCTTCCCTTCACTCACTTCTGCCTAATCCAAAGTACATCTATTTGGTCCTAGCCTCACCATGCCCCACTCATTGTGAATTAGCATCCACATATCAGAGAAAACATTCAACCTTTGATTTTTTGGAATGGACTTATTTTGGTTACCATGATGTTCCATTTACTGGCAAATTCCATAATTTCATTCTTTGTTAAAGCTGAGTGTTATTCCATCATGTATGTATGTATATGTATGTGTGGATATATATATATATATATATATCCACACATATATATTTATCACTTTCTATTTTACCACTTATCTGTTGAAGGGCATCTAGGTTGGTTCCATAGTTTAGCTATTGTGAGTTGAGCTGCTATGAACATTGATGTGGCTGTCTCACTATAGTGTGCTGATTTTAAGTCCTTTGGGTATGAACTGAGGAGTGGGATAGCTGGGTCAAATGGTGATTCCATTCCAAGTTTTCTGAGGAATCTCTGTACTGCTTTCTATAATGGTTTTACCAATTTACAGTCCCACCAGCAATATATGAGTGTACCTTTTTCCCCATATTCTTGCCAAAAAAACCCAATCAATAAAAAAACTAAGGAATTGAACAGACACACTACAGAAGAAGAAATGCAATTGATCAACAAATGTATGAAAAAAATATTAAACATCTTTAGCAATTAGAGAAATGAAAATCAAAACTACTCCAAGATTTTATCTCACTGCACTCAGAATAGGCAATTATCATTTCATTCTTGATGAAAGCTTCTCATTAAGTACTTTACTATGGAAAACTGTCACACTAAGTTAAAGGAATAGGTAAGGGAGGTATGTATATTGTTTGTTTGAAAATTAAATAAAAATTCTGAATGTGAAAAAAGATAAATGATTTTTTACTACCAGAGAGTTAAAAATTGTTTTCAATATATGATGAACCAATCTTTCAATAAAATTGTTTTTATAAGCTATTAACTGTCTCTTTTCTAAAGAGTCATAAGCAGTAAAAGTCTTATTCCCTAATCACATAAACTAATAGATTGTACTAGAGCACAATATACTGTTTGCTCTCGACAGTAATTCCTAGAGGAAGCTGTTAGCTCCCAATATGAAATGGCAGGATACATATTGTACTATTGTGCTTGGATGGGAAGACTTCAGATGGATAGCAGAATGTGCCTGTGGGCGTTCACTATTGTACATTGGAGTAACAAGATCTTTAAGACTTGGTGAAATGACTTTGAAGCACACTGCAACTATGAGCTCATGCACTAAAACCCATGACTTATTCAGGCAAAATTAAAAGCAATCAGATGTTTAAGAGACTATTAGGTACATTCTCCTAGTGAACAGCCACAAGGAAGACAAGTCTTTAAAAAAAAAAAAACACTTTATTTTGATACAACATGGATTTCTTATATTAAGTAAATTACTCTTGAAAAGACTTTTCAAATTCTCTCAATTATTACAATTACAATTAATTAAATTAGAATTATTAAAAGTGACAGATAAGATTCCTGGCAGTAGCTTATTCAGGAAAAGATCCAATTTTCCAGCTGCAATATATTGACTTCTGAAGATAGTATGTCTATTTTGTCAATTTATTCCACTTTGGCTTTTGACCAAACTACATCCATTAATCTTTTTTGTCATTTTAATGTTCAAATTTTTTGATTCTTAAAATCAATATCATAGGAGACTACAGAGTCCTGACAGACATCTGGATTTCCTCCCAGATCACAGATGGACTAGCTAAACATCTTCAGTAAGTGTCCCTAGGAAGTAACAGAAAGGCAACTCTTCTCGGTTTGGCACACCACTGGGTTGTTTTGCTCCAGGACAAGCTCATGCTTTTCTGTGCTACAGCGGAACTTATTTAACATGTTATAAGCAGTTGAGAAAAACTGGCTGCACTGAACAGTGAAGGAAACAATAACATCTTGGCATAATTTCAAAGAAAAGGAAAAAATAAATTGCATTTCTTGCCTTTTGAATATGTTGACTAGCAAAGGGCAAAGATGATATTCACTCACTGCAATTGGTAAGAGGAATAATAAACTCAAATATGAGCAAAACCGTTTTCATCATTAAAGACCATCTTGCCCTTTCTACCTACAGCTTACTTCTTCCAGTCCAGGGGCTGAAAATGACCTAGGAATGGATAACAAGTACCCTGTGATTATGTACCCAGGTAGGACATAACTCATCTAGAATTTAAACACGGAAGCCCATACTCATAGAGCTTGTCCCCACTCCTCTAATGAAGCAAAGTTGGTCACAATATTTTGCAACCAAGGCACTCCTATATTTTATGCCAAGAAGGAGATGATGTAGTTTAGTTTTCAAAACAGAAATATCAAAAGTAGAAAAGTATGTCAATATTCTACAAATACTGTCATCAACATGGGGGTAAGATCTGAGAATATGGTCAGGAGAGGGAGCTCTGGGTGAAATAGAAGTCTGGCCTGTGACAAAAGCAGTCAACCCTGTGGGGACACATCCAAGGATATGTCTTTCTATCCATATCCTCAAAGGACTCTGGATTTGGCTTCATAGCATTACTAAAAATTATAAATGTTTATTAAAACATGAGTGTATGGTAATACCTAACCATCTGCTAAATTTTATCACAAAGTAGAACACAATTATTCACACAAGTAGTAAATAAATATTTTCAAAGGAACTATAATTTCAATGCTCAGAAACAATAATTTGAATCCAAATAAAATCTGATCACAATTATAAAAAATTTTTAAGATTCTTTCTTAAAAAACAAAGTTCAGATTTTAATGTGGCCACTTACCTGATGACCTTTCACTATGTTTTATAACCTTACAGACTTCATAAATCTGCAAAAACATTTCCTAAAAGCACCATTCTATTGGGAACATAACTTTCAAATTTAATCATCTTTCAGCATCTTTGGGAAATTGTTTCCAGACCCCTGTAGATATTAAAATCAGTGATGGTCTAGTCACTTACATAAAATGGCCTAGCATTTGCACATAAACCTACAGAAATCTTCCTACAAACTTTAAATTATATCTGAATTACTTGTATTATCTAAGGCAATGAGAATGCTGTGTAAATAGTTGTTATACTTTATTTAGAAAATTTATACCTGTTCTGTATAGATGCAACTTTTTTCTCAAAATATTTTCAATCCACAGTTTAATTCATGGATGTGATGCTTAGGAATGTGGAGGGTTTACTATATGTGCTTTCTTGAGTCTTTTGGGTGCCTTTAATCAGAAAACTTATTACTGTGTATCATGATTAAATGTGAATGTGAAAACACAAAAGCAGAAATGCACTGTCTAACCAAATCATTACATTCTCCAAGCATTTACCCATCAGGGGAAGATATTTCTATGTTACCTTTAGAGTTTAATTAGACTTATTGATGAAGACGTAGATAAGACATAATGTGATACATGCATGTGAGCACACGCACACACAAAAAATATTATTAAGACTTGAAAAAGAAAAGAACTTCTGGCATGCTAAAAAATGAATCAACCTTAAAGACATGTTAAGTGAAATAAGCCTATCACAAAAATGATGTATGATTTCACTTTTAATAGCTACCTAGAGAAATCAACTAACAAAGACAGAAAGGTAGAGTAGTGGTTGCAGAGGTTAGGGAGAAGAAGGACTGGGAGTTTGTAGTGTACACTGGATAGAGTTTCATTTGTAGAAGAAAAAAAGTTCTGGAAATGGATTGTAAAGGCAGTTGTGCAATATGACTGCTCTCTATGTCTCACAACTGTATTTTTAAAACTTGTTAAAATGGTAAATCTTATGTCTATTTAACCACTATAAAAATAATAGAGCAACAAAGGTTTTATTTGAAATCAAGATCTCATCAGAAATATATTATTATAGTTGTATCTGTGGTATCATAGCTTCCAGTGACCAACTTATTCATATTTATCATTATCTTTGAGATAGAATTTGAGATATTATCTGAAGGCAGTCAATTTGAAACTTAATTTAAATTACTTAATTTCATGTTTATTTATATCACTTGAATATTTCCATGTTCAATTGACTCACTGATTAGTTGAGATACAACTCCAATTGTTTATAAACATCAATACTAGACCATTAATTTAGAAAAATTTTAATGAGTATGTGCAAATGGGCATTAATATTCTTCCTAGTTTTATATTTGTTTTAAATAAATACATTATTTTTTATCCAGTAGATTTTTGTAATAATATATAAAATATTTTAGAACACATACACAATAGAAGATAATTATTGGTTATATAACTTTATATCAGTGTTAATATTCTTAATACTATTTTTATAATCATTTTACTGAGTCCATGTTATTTTGATTCTTTCTTATAATATGCATTTTTATACTGGAGAAAATAAGAATTAAGAATTGGGGTTCAGACATCAACCTTCCTGGGAACCAATGTCAATTCCTGTACATAGATTTGTAAGGATATGGCAACTATTTCAACATCCAGGGCTTCAGTTTTTACATTTATAATACACAAAAAGAATATTTCCAACCTCATATAGATATATAAATGACCTGCATATGTTAAATGCTGATAAACTTGCCTGGTACCTATTTAGGCCTAAATAAATGTCAGATACATTGTTATTATTGAAATACATAATATTGAACATCATACTGAAATTATAACCATACATTTCAATGTATTTGAAGTTTGAAAGCATTTATTGCATTAGTAAATTATTCTCCAGTCTTCGGATTCACTGGCAGAAATATTTTCAAACCATTCACATTTTTATGATGACAGCAATGGTTTCAGAGTAAAATCTTTTAAGTCATTCGAAAGCACTGTGATGTCAAAGAGAGTTATTGAAATATGATATTCTGTACAAACCACTGTTATGACCAGATTGATCTAGGTTTGTGCTGCTATTTTGTAGTATAAGATAAAAAGGAACCCTATCAGAGGAGATTGATAAATTATTTTATGTCTGTTGTTTCAACCGAGAACACATAGAGAAGAATCAATCAATACTGCATCTTATACTTACCTTGATGCGTTCATGAGTCCTAACCTTTAAATATCAAATGGGAAAGCTATTACTTTGCTAAAGCTATCAGTTTCAAATATATTTACCTATATTCACATAGAACAAAACTATGATGTTTAAGGAGGCAGTAGTCTGAGTATATCAGCAAAACAATGTGTGGTTCAAAATTTAACTTTATCGTCTATTAATCATATATTTACACAGGGTAGACCATAAATAACAGAAAATATAATATCAGATAGTTAATAGTATATGCTAAAACCTAAATGATTTCTCCAAGGTTCTTTAGGTTATGATACGTAGATAGTCTTGTGCTAATGACAGATCACAGTAGATGTACATCTGGGATTTCACGGTCAGTAAAACTAGAGCCTCTTGTGTGCAAAAGAAAATAAATGCTAGGAAATACACTATATTTTAAATAAATTTTCCAGCAGTTTTATTTTTTTGTGAACACTATATTGATGTTCAATTCAGAAAAAAAAAAGAATGGGAGAAATTAAACTAAAGGACAAAATTCAACTTTTTAGTGCAAAGTTCTAAATAATAAATTATTGTTTATTTTAATTGATACATAATAATACATATTTACAGGGTAGAATGTAGTGTTTTGATATTTGTATACAGTACATAATTATTAAATCAGCATCATCTCAAACATTTGCTACTTCTCTCTTAGGGATATTTAAAGTTCTTTCTTCTAAATAACTTCTAATGCTATTTCACTAAAATAAGCAGCAACTTACGGTTAACTAGTTACCCTACTTTGCTATAAATATCGCTGTCTTAATGAAACTTCTAATGGATATCCTCCCTGTGTACATCTCCCATCACACTTCTGTCCTCTGGCAGCCACTACTCCAAATCAACATCTATAAAATCAGCATTTTTAGCATCAATATATGAGAGAGAACATGGGGGTATTTGTCTGTCTGTGCCTATCTTATTTTGCTTAAACATAATGTCCTTCATGTTCATTAGGACTACTTTGCTACTTTGTAGTTGTCAATATTATTATTATTATTTTATTTTTTATTTTTTTGGTTACCAGGGATTGAACCCAGAGGTACTGAACCACTGAACCACACCCCCAGCCCTTTTAAAAAATCTTTTATTTAGGCTGGGGTTGTGGTTTAGTGGTGGAGCACTTGCCTAGCATGTGTGAGGCACTGGGTTGAATTCTCAGCACCACATATAAATAAATGAATAAAATAGGGGTCTATCAACATCTGAAAAATGTTTTAAAAAAATAAAAATAAAAGTAAAAAATAAAAAGTCTTTTATTTAGAGGCAGGGTCTCACTGAATTGCCTAGTGCCTCCATAAGTTGCTGAAGTTGGTTTTGAAATCCCAGTCCCCCTGCCTCAGCCTCCCCAACTGCTGGGATTACCCACATGCACCACAATACCAGGTGTAAATGATATTCTTAATATGGTATGTATCATGTGAAAATAAACTCATTTTTTCAGCTTGCTACAATTGTTTTGGTTTATGGGTGTCACTATTATTGATAACATAGACTCAGATTTGAAAAACAGTTTCAAATATAAGTATAGAGTTATTTTATTTGTAAAACATCAAAGAAAGAGATTAATGCACAGCTCACCAAAAATGTTAAGGCACAAACATATTGCTGAAAAATATTATTTGATGCTCAACCATACATAGCAACTCTAAAGCAGCATAAAACACAAAGGAGAATGCAAAGAAATCAAATAGCTCTGATAATAAAACTTTCTGGAAAAGAGAAATGAGTCTTCTCATTTATATGAAGCAAAACAAATGACACTGGTTTTATCTCAAAGTCTGAATTCAAAGAATGATTGTTAGCTTTTAACTTAAATGAAACCCTGACAAATTACACTATAGCATTAATATTTATCTTCTTGTTTATGTATTACTTATACATTGTTTCTTTTTATTTCAAGTCTTTTTCCCAAAGGACTGTTAGTTCACAAGAATGCCATATAATTAAAAAAATTTAAAATTAAAAATATGGAATAAAAAATAGCTCTATGGAAGACAATTGAAGGAAAATAATGTAATGCAGTTTTGGCAAGGGTAAGGTTAGGATTCCAGCATTAGATGACATGAACTGCATATTTAGATCTATGTTTTCCTGGGTGTATGTGAAACCCAACAGGATGATCATCAGCACTTTCAATGTTGCAATCACAGAGAAATTGTCTCTGTGAGTCTTCTCCAAGGAGAGAAAGCACAATATTAAGGCAGCATATTCTAATGACTCTTGTAACAAGTTTTTGAAATGCTCTACACAAACACACAGTCAAAATGGTTTAGAGTAAACTACATTTGAATTCTGCATGTCTAGCACCGTCCTCCATCCTCAAACTTCCTGAGATTCATGGCAAGTTTCAGCATATTAAAATATATTTATTGCAAATTAGCCTGACATTTTCCAAACTGGGTTTGACCAAGAATATTTTAAAATCCTTTATTTTCCTTAATTCTCACAATCTGTCCTGTGTCTCAATGTTTTATATGTAGTGGGTTTTAGTGTTTGGAGGCTGTTCCTAGGAACTGGGTACAAAGAAAACATCCTATGTGATCACACCTAAATATGCTTGCAAAATGTGTTCTGTCTTATCATTGCCAGCTATAGATGGCTTCTGTAGGCTCAGGAGAACCATCGAGGTAGAAGACAGGTAATGCAAACCTAGGCTGAGCAAAGGCTGAAATCGTGGATGGTAATCGGAACCACCAGGCCCTGAAGGAGCTGGGTCCAGGTGGAAATTAAAGGAAGCACTCACTAAATAGGAGCAATGAGCTTGGACCTGTGGAGGGGCTGTCAGGGCTTGCTGTTACCAGAGTTAGGTAATCTAACCCACAGGCTCTGTCCACTTTCATTTAGCCCTTCCAATTGGATTTTTTCATTCTGAGCCCATAATCTGGTTCTGTCACATCAACTACCTCTCTTTCTTTAGCCCCAGGCAAGAAGAAATCCTTCAAATTAAAGAGGAAGGAAAAGAGGGGGGAGGGGTCTTCCCCAACCCGCCCCCCCTCCCATGTATTTAATCCTCTTAGCCTCTTAGCTAAACCCAGATCTTTCCTAGGCCTGCAGAAGTGTTACACTGGGACATTTTTCTCTAAAGTTAAAGTTGTTGAAAAGTTCTTCTTTATAGAGACCCATAGAGGAAAAGACTGTCTGGTAATGCCGTGGTGGCAAAACTCTTGGGCCATTTTATACATGCCTTGTAAAACATAGGCGGAGATGATACCGGTGTTGAGAATCAGGTTAAAGTCATATCCCCTGGTGTTTGAGATCGAACTGAGAAACGCCAAGGCAAGAGCAAATGTTTTATTTGAAGGATAAAACAAATAGAGGGACAGAGGCTCCTCCAAAGAGGAGGGGATCCAAACTGATGCCCTAGGAGGCGGGAGTGTCCTCCCCTTTTTATACATTTTAGATTTCCATTGTTCTCATGCCCTCTCCTTCCATCTTGCCTACATGACCCAAAAGGTGGACCAATCCAAGGGCGGGAACAAGGCCACGCAGGGAAACAAGCAGGAAGGGCTACCGCCCAGGGCTACTCATTCACAGCTCCTTACAGGGAGGGAAAATTCCCTGGAGGCAGGTAACCTTGGCAACAGGTTGGAGGAGGGGAAGTGTGCTGATGGTATTAACATTTTATTTCCTCTTGAATCAGCCCTCAATTTCTTGACTCAATCATTCATTAACTATACTGACTGTCCATTTGGGACCCCCCATCCCAGCCTCTGAGTCTAATAAACATGTGTCCATGTCTAGCAGATGCACAGAACTTTGGTTTGGTGTTTGTGTTCTCATCTTATACTTCCTAAAATATCTATCCATTTTCCAATCATTATTTTCCATTTGGATAAAGAGTCTATCAAAAATATTAGAACTTCTATTTATTTCATGATTAGTCATAGTCTTACTTTATAAGATTCAAGAACCTCATTGCATAGTAAACTTTATTAGAAGAGGAATAAGAAGGAAATAAAGAAGTAGACTATAATATGGGGGAAGTATGGATACAAAAATGTGGTTAAAGTCTAAAAGAAATCCTTTTGGCATTTGTGGAATACAATTTGGAAGCCCTCCATTAGTCTAGACTCAATGACTTAGTTACAATTTTTAAATAATGTCATTTAATACATGTTTACCTTATCAAGCAAAAATGTGAACAAAAAGGTTCAAGAATATTGGCTGACCCTATAGACCTTTGTTAGTGAAAACTTAAGGATATGTAAGTTATTGAGTATCTTAAGGAGGAAATGGGTTATATGTCTTCCAGAAAGTTCTACACATAGAGAAATAGCTTCAAACAACTATCAAAATATAGTAAATATATTCTTCTTTCATATTCATTTTGCTTTATATGCTTATGTTCTTAATTATAATTATCAATTGACTTCCTTTGTATCTCTGATTTTCACTTAGGAGGAATTTGATGTGAATATTATAAAACAGTATGAAGGGAGATCCAAGATGGCGGATTAGAGGAAGGCAGCATTCCTACTTGCTCCGTGGATTCCTACTTGCTCGGGATTCAAACAGCAGGAATATGACTCTCAACGAGACTTTATATTCAAAGCACATATAAGGGGTCCCCAGGTGCCGCTCCAGAACCAACTCAGCCGGGCTGGGCTCGGCCCGCCGCGGGCAGCTACCATCCGGAAGCACCAGACCCAGCAGCAGCTTCGGAGCAACCGACCTGGGTCTGCGCCAACAAGTGAGTGCGGGTCCCCAGTAGCGCTTTGGAATCACTGGCCGCGGCTCCAGCAACAGCCGGCGGCCTCCCAGGCAGAGACCGAGCATTTCAGGCTACCTGGGCATTCAGAGGCGTCCGGGAAACTCTGGGAACGCGGGCTCTGGCAGGGAGATGGAACTACCCCACGCCATTTTGGCGGCTTAACTGGCGGAGAAGGCTCATTACCAGCTTCCTGGGGCCTTCGGCTGCGTCAGGGGAGCCCCAGCCGGGAAACTCTGGGAACGCAGTCTCTGGCTGGGAGTGGGAACTATTCTGCGCCCCTTCCGCAGCTTTCCTGGCGGAGAGTGCCCATCTTGGGCTTCCCGGGCCCTTCAGCCGCACCGGGAGAGGTTGGCCCGAAGCCCCTGGGATCACTGACTCCGGCAGGGAGGTGGAACTGCTCTAAGTTTGGCGGCTTCCCGGCAGAGGGGGTCCATTTCCAGCTTCTTGAGGACGCGAGCTGCGTCAGGGGAGCTCCAGCCGGGAGACTCTGAGAACGCAGTCTCTGGCTGGGAGTGGGAACTATTCTGCCCCACTTCCGCAGCTTCCCTGGCAGAGTGCCCATCTCGGGCTTCCCAGGCCCTCCAGCCGCACCTGGAGAGGTTGGCCCGAAGCCCCTGGGATTGCTGACTCCCACGCAGAGGTGGAACTGCTCTGAGTTTGGTGGCTTCCCTGGCAGAGGGGGTCAATTTCCAGCTTCCTGGGGCTGCCAGCAGTGCCAGCAGTGTCTGGAGTGATCGGGCAGGGAGCTTTGGGCCTTTGGCAATAGCTTACAGTGTCCCCAGGAGAGAGCAACCACCTGCCACTGCCTGAACCCCCAGCGAGGAGTTCAGGTCAGCCTGGGCTCTCAAGCCCAGTGTCTCCATCACTGAGCACAGTTCTGTGACACCACCCCAACTTGAACTAGTGCCCAGGCCCACACCCAGACCCAGAGTCTACCACCTTGCTGTATCTAATTGTCTATCAACACTAGGCTGCCTCTGCCCAGAAGCATTGATCATTCCCAACCTGGAGG
>JAJEJO010000133.1:315911-348882 GCA_020662805.1 Glaucomys volans
TACATGCATGAATGCACAGATGGTGTGACTCTACTTTGTGTACAACCAGTGAAACAATAGCTGTACTCCATTTGTGTTCAATGAATCAATAAGTAAATAAAAAAAAAAATAAAATAAAAAAAATAAAATAAAATAAAACAGTATGAATCTATCTAATATTTTCTCAAGTTCTTATAGTAATAAAAGTGAAGGAATCAAGGGACTATTTGACTATAAAATTCAACAAGATGTGACTCAAATACACATCTCAAGTATTCTTATAAGACAGATAAGTAATTTTCAGTTTTAAGCTTCTTCATAGCCATTTGTTAGGCATAAATTAATAATCATTCATAATTAAAAAGAAAAAATATATTTATTAGAAATGATGAAGGGTGTCAAACTATTTGGGGGGAGGGTACTGGTGATTGAACTCAGGGTCACTCAACCCTGCTGAGCCAAATCCCCAGCCCTACTTTGTATGTTATTTAGAGACAGGGTCTCAGCAACAGTGAGGTGCTAAGCTGAGGCTGGCTTTGAACTCGAGATCCTCCTGCCTCAAGTTCCACAGTCACTGGGATTACAGGCTTGTGACACCATGCCCAGCAGGACTCATGAACCTTTAAAGTTGTTGTAAAATCAAAATTTCTGTTCTTACCATTCTGGAATAAATTAATTGAATGAATTGGTAATATTATTTTTAAAATATAATAGCTATGAGCCCCTATACATTAAAATTCTTGGTCTTAGATCTCTGTTCTTGATCTCATTAAATGTTTTTATTTTTCAAAGTCAGAAATCTATTAAAATTTACATCAACACAATAAACACTAATATCCAAAGCACTTTGACTTTCCCTTAAAATTTAAAACAACAATTCCTAGGTATTTTATTACCAGGTAATTTCATTTTTGTTGCTCAACAAATAAATGATTGGATAAATAATATACATATAGAGAAATTTTAAATATTTCTTATTAGCAGATTACTAAACAAAGGATATGTTAGAATTGGGGTAAATACAAAGGGAGAAACTGAAAGTTATTGAGGAATGAGAGGCAGATGACAGAAATGGCTGAGCTCTCAGTGTTTGTGAAGGCTGAGCATGCTGCATAAGGTAGGAAATAAGTACTACAAAGAGGTGACTTAAATCCCTTGACAAAAGATTAGTGAAAATTCTCTTAGTAAACCTAGTAAAATTCCCTAGAATTACAGAAAAAAATTCAATTGCCTAAATTTGATCTCATCTAGAATAATATCAAAGCTGTTAACTAATCAGAAAGTAATTTTTCCATAATGACACTTTATAAGACCTATTTTCTACCTTACTTTACAGCTCCTAAAAATTAAATTACAAACATCTAGCAACTTTCTAAGTGCTTTAAAAATATCCCGATTCTCTTTTCTTGCTAGTTGAAGTTTTACTTCTCAAATTGCAAAAAAAAGTAAGAGGGAAGGAAAATTACTGGAAATGCAGAGGATACATTGAAAAATGATTTTGTTTCCTTATAAAACCAATGATTCCAAAGAACAATCCTTTTTAGTTTTATGTAAATTTTTTTCATGTTTTAATGTTTTTTTCTTTGAAATATTTCATAGTTAAAATACTGACCTTCCTCAAATGCATTCCAGAAGATCCAGAAAGAAATTCAGGGATGTTCCTCTATGTAAGTAGCAACTGCTTTCTCTTTCTTTCTCTACCTGGATACTTAGAGACACTTATCAGGAATTGTGTATACTGATAACCTTGAAGGCTTTCCCATAGAATGTCTCTAGACCTAAGCTACTCAAAGTCCTATTCTTCAAGTAACTAAAAGATTTATCTGAGAATGAAATATAAGGCACTGTATCCTTCCTTAAGAAGCTTCTGCCTGAAATGATTTTTAGCTGAACTAATAAATGTAATAAATAAAATAGTTGATTTATATTCTAAATGTCTTGTATCTTCACCAATTATGAGCAAATATTTTGGCACAGATGGTCAGTCTGAGAAGTAGATGTTGGGTAGCATTGCCTGGAACACATCAAAATCCTGGAACCATCTACTTGAAAGAATTCCGACACAATGTGCACTATCATGCCTCAAAGACCCATGTTCTCATAGAAAGCATGGAAAATAAAACCAATAATTATGACTGCTATGATTGTTACTTTGAAGTTTCAGTGATGAGAAAAGAGGGACTCAGTAATAAAAAAGGTTGCAGAATTGGATAAGATAGGTGCAACAGAAACAACCATCCAGAAAACTGAGACGGTTAGTAGAATCTATCCAGAAAATTCCAAGGCTCAGTAATTGTCTAATAATTCATCTGAAATTATTATACTCTACTAATGGTTGCATCCCTCATTTTGAAACAAATTAACCACACACACACTCAGGCATTGATGCATACAAACAATCATGGTTTCTTCTCCTCTCAAGGACTCAGCATCACTTACCCAATTGAAACAACTCAACAACCAGTCAAGACATCTGTTTCAGCTCTAACATATAAAAACATAGGAAGACATTACTCATTTTCTTACAACAAGAAAAAGCTGAAGAAATGAAGACTCAGTGCGTTTTCTTGGACCCACAAAGATCTGCAGAAACAGATGAATGCCGAAACACAGCTGAGTTCTGCTTACCTGGAATAGAAACTGGGGAAGACATAAACTTGGATGAACAAGTAAAGGTGATTTTGATGAGCTGTTTAAGGCTGTGACCTAAAATTAGGGTGAGAAGCTCTTAGGTGGTCCCAATACATTTAAAGGGCACCTCCAGACTACATCTGTCCTGGGGAATGTCCAAGAAATGTCCTTGTCTGGCTGTTGCCAAGGCACATGGAAAGGAAATTCTTGTGCAAATACTCCCAGAGCATTCTCCATAACCAAGAACTACTCTCCAGAGAGTTTACCCACTAACCACTTTTACCTGAGGACTCGCTTTTTGTCAACTCCAGATACCTATACGTTCCTCTTTCACTTAAGAGAGAAAATAAATTTTTAGAAACACTCAAGAAGATCCCAATCCAGGAACAAATGACATTAATAGCCTTAAATAATTTGAAAGATGGTGCAATAACTCCTTTTTCATTACTTCCCATCAAACCAGCAGAGTTCTAGTATAATAGCAGTGGATTATAGCTGAGGGAACAGCAAGAGACAGGTTTTATCTGAGGAGTAGTACAAGGAAACTGGAAGAGAACAGTCCAAGATCATGACAGTACTTTGCATCCTTCAGTACAAATAGTTACAGCAAAAATGAAACACAGTCAGAAGCCTGGTCAGATTAATATAAAACCTCACATTAAAATTATCATTGTCTCAGTCATGATCACCCCCATTACTTGGTACTCAGCTTTTAATGAAATTTTATGTGTCATACTCAAGGGCAAGAAAAAAATACAGTGTGAGATTAAAAGGGACAACCATCAGAATCAGATGCTGATAGGAATCAGAGGTAGGAATTATCAAACAGGGAATTGTTAAGTGTTCTAAAGGAAAAATATAGATAATATGTAAGAACAAATGGACCATGTAAATCCAAAGACTATAACTCTGGGAAACACTCAAAAGGAAATTCTAGAAATCACCCACAGGGTAAAATTAAGACTTTCTTTGATGTGCCCATCAATGAACTGAAGGCATCCCAGGAAAGAATCAGTGAATTTAAGGATTAGCCAATAGAAACTGTCACACTTAGCTGCAAAAAGAAAGATGATAAGGGGGATGAAAAGGATAGGTCAGAACACTTCATCAAAGAACTTTGGGATCATTTCAAAACAGTAATAACATTCATGCTATCTAAATACATGAAGACAATTGGAGAATAGTACAAAAGAAATACCTGAAGTAACAATAGCAGAGAACTTGCCAAATGACTGACAAACACTACAATACAGCTCAGAGAAGGCAAGAAGGATAAATATACATACACATTAAGAAAAACCTACCTCCAGGAAATTAATATCGAAACTATAAGAAACTATCAATAAAACAATAAGAATGTACTATCATGAACAAATCTATGATCGCAAATTTAATCTGAGATTCAAATGGACTAATACTCTGTAAGACACAAAGTACTGAAATTTATATAAAGAGAAACAGATAATCAGAATAAGCCTAAAGAATCAACAAATTAACTAAAGGTGATATGGAAAAACACAGGATCCAGAAGAAGAATCTGCACAATACAAGAACCAAGTTGGAGGACTAATACTACGTGACTTTGAGACTTGCTACACAAAGAGAATAATAAAGAAAACATGGTATTACATTGATGAAAAATGGACACATTGCTTAATGGAATAGAGAGTCTTCAGATAAATCAATGCAAATATAATCAAATAATTTTGACACAGAAGAAAAGGAAATTCAATAGAAAAGGGATAGTAATTTTTTGTTGTTTATTTTTTTAATTTTAGGTCATTGTACACAAATGGAGTACAACTATCATTTTTCTGGTTGTACACAAAGTAGAATCATACAATTTGCATATTTATACATATACATAGGGTATAGATGTTTGTCTCATTCTACTGTCTTTCCTTCCCGACCCCTCATCCCTAATTTTCTTCTATACAATCCATCACTTCTCCATTCTTCCCATTCCTCTCCCTACCCCCGCTATGTGTCATCAACCACTTATAAGAGCGATCATTCGGCCTTTGGTGTATTGGGATTGGCTTATTTCACTTAACATGATCTTCTCCAATTCCATCCACTTACCTGCAAATGTCATAATTTTATTATTGTTTATGACTGAATAATATTCCATTGTGTATATATACCACAGTTTCTTTATCCATTCCTCTATTGAAGGGCATCTAGGTTGGTTCCACAATCTAGCTATAGTGAATTGGGCTGCTATAAACATTGATGTGGCTGCAACACTGTAGTAGGCAGATTTTAAGTCCTTTGGGTATAGGCCAAGGAGAGGGATAGCTGGGTCAAATGGTGGTTCCATTCCGAGTTTTCAAAGGAATCTCCATACTGCTTTCCAGAGTGGTTGCACCAATTTGCAACCCCACCAGCAATGTATGAGTGTACCTTTTTCCCCACATCCTTGCCAACACCTATTCTTGCTTGTATTCTTGATAATAGACATTCTAATTGGGTGAGATGATATCTTAGGGTAGTTTTGATTTGCATTTCTCTTATTATGAGAGATGTTGAACGTTTTTTCATGTATCTATTGATTGCTTGTAGATTCTCTTCTGTGAAGTATCTGCTCATTTCCTTAGCCTATTTATTGATTGGGTTATTTGTAATCTTGGGGTAAAGTTTTTTGAGTTCTTTATATATTCTGGAGACTAATGCTCTATCTCTTGTGTGTGTGGCAAAGATTTTCTCCCACTCTGTGTTTCCATTGCTGAGAGAAAGCTTTTTAGTTTGAATCTATCCCAATTATTGATTCCTGCTTTTATTTCTTGTGCTTTGGGAGTCATGTTAAGGAAATCTGGTCCTCGGCGAATATGATGAAGATTTGGACCTACTTTTTCTTCAGTTAGGTGCAGGGTCTCTGGCCTAATTCCTAGGTCTTTGATCTATTTTGAGTTGAGTTTTATGCACGGTGAGAGATAGGGGTTTTGTTTCATTTTGCTGCATATGGATTTCCAGTTTTCCTAGCACCATTTGTTGAAGAGGCTATCTTTTCTCCTTTGTATGTTTTTGGAGCCTTTGTCAAGTATGAGAAAACTGTACTTATGTGGATTTGGCTCTGTGTCCTCTATTCTGTACCATTGTTCTACCTGCCTATTTTGGTGCCAATACCATGCTGTTTTTGTTACTATTACTTTGTAGTACAGTTGAAGGTTTGATATTGTGTTACCTTCTGCTTTGCTCTTCTTGCTAATAATTGCTTTAGCAACTCTGGGTCTCTTATTCCTCCAAATAAATTTCATGATTGCTTGCTCTATTTCTATGAGGTCCATCATTGGGATTTTAATTGGAATTGCATTGAATTTGTATAGCGCTTTTGATAGTATGGCCATTTTGATGATATTAATTCTGCCTATCCAAGAACTTGGGAGATCTTTCCATCTTCTAAGATTTTCTTTAATTTATTTCTTTAGTGTTCTGTAGTTCTCATTGTAGAGGTCTTTCACCTCTTTTGTTAGATTGATTCCCAAATATTTTATTTCTTTTGAGACTACTGTGAATGGGGTAGTTTTCCTAATTTCTCTTTCAGAGGATTCATAACTTATGAATAAAAATGCATTCAATTTATGAGCATTAATTTTATATCTTGCTACTTTACTCAATTCATTTATGAGTTCCAGAATTTTTCTGGTGGAATTTTTCACCTCTCTAAGTATAGAATCATGTCATCGGCAAGAAGGGATAATTTGAGCTCTTCTTTTTCTATTCATGGGATAGTAATTTTAATGAATGTTGTCAAATCATTTAATAATTCTTAGGTTGAAAAAAATACCTGTAGTTAGACCTTAAATCTTTAACAAAATTAAATCCAAAGTGAACCACATAGCTTAATATAAAATACAAAACTATAAAATAACTTAGGGATGAGCAATGCTTGAAGTTTTACTGTCTTTTGTTCTGTTTTTGTATGTTGGTTTTTTAATTTATTTTGGTACTGGGGATGAAATCCACAGGTGCTCTTCCATTGAACTACACTCACAGATATTTTTTTTTATTCTGAGACAGGGAGTTTCTAAATTGCTGACCTCCAACCTGCAATCCTCCTGCCTCATCCTCCTTAATATCGAGTATTATAGGCATGCACTATTGTGCCCTGCTGTTGAAAATATATTTTTATGTATCACATCAAAAACTTGATCCATGAAAGAAAATGTGGATTAGTTGTACTTCATGGAAATTCTTCTGCTCTGTGAATGATACTTACAAGGGGATGGGAATACCAGTCACTACATGTAAGAAAATATTCTCAATATATGACAATCGTAACCAATATATAGGGAACTATAAATTGACAATGATAATGCAGGAAAAGTTTATTGCTCACAGTTCTGGAGGCAGAGAAGCCCATGATTGTGGTATGAGCTGAGTCATTGTCTGGTGAGAGCTTGTTCTTTATAAATGGCACCTTTGTAGCTGTATCTGGCACAGTAGAAGTGGCAAATGGACCCTGTTAAGCCCTTTTGCAAGAACAACTGTTCTAGTCAGTTTTTCCCAGCTATGACCAAAATACCTGACAGGAATAACTTAGAGGAAAAAAGTTTATTTTTGGTTCATGGCTTCAGAAGTCTCAATCCATGTTCAATTGGCTTATTTGCTCTGGGTCTGACCTGAGGCAGAACATCATGGTGGAAGAACCAGGTAGAGGAAAGCTGTTTAGCTCATGAGAGTCAGAAATCACAGAAATGAGCACTAAAAGTCAGAGACAAGCTATCAATCCCAAAGGCACACCAAGTGACTTACCCAGCCACTCCCCACCGCCTACAGTTACCAACCAGTTAGTCTATTCAAATTATGAATTAATCAATTGATAATCCACTGATTATGTTGTAATCTAATCATTTCACCTCTGAACATTCTAGCATTAAGCAGGAACTTTGGAGGGCCACCTGATATATAAACCAGAACAAACTCTATTCATGGTGGCAGAAATTTTTAGATGTTTTCATAAATGACTATTGTAAGGATATGAACATTCGTATGATTGCAGATAGTTTCTAAAACAGCTAAAAAAATATCCTAGGTATTTACTCACCTAATGTGAAAATTTTGTCCGCATGAAAACCTGCATGAGAATATTAGCAGAAGCTTTCTTTTTTATTTTCTAAGCATCACTAATTTGAATATTTATATTAGTATTATGAATATTATGGAGATTCATATTATTAATTTGTAATTGAATATTCATAGTCTATTTGTAATTGCTCCAAACTAGAAGGAACAAAACTGTTCTTCAACAGGTATAAATGGTATGGTTATGTGCAATGAAAAAATTACTTAACAATGAAAAAAATGGGGGCCTTGAAGCATGAAAGTTATAAATACAACCTAAATATTTATGACTAAAATAAAGAAGCAATGTGAACAAGTTATAAAGCATTTAATGACATACCCCATATTCTAGAAAATTAAAAACTATAAATGAAGACAGTGAAGAACAAATCAGTGATTTCCAGAGATTTGAGGATGGGGTACAGTGGTTGAGTAGGTGAATATAGGAGATTTTTATGACTGTGAGCATGTTCATATTACACTGTAATTGTAGATATAATTTTGCATTTGAAAAAACTAATTGAATTTCATTGATGATACAAAAATGAACCTTAATGTACGCACATCTTTAATAAAATTCATTTTGATAGGAGAATCCCCTAATGGAATGTAATATATGAAAATACAATCTAACTGCATTATAAATAGGTGAAATAACCTCAGTGAAGGAGATGGGTAGTAAATATGCTGTCTTAAATAATTTTGGACATGAGAAGAATCTGCAAGATTGAAAGTAAAGGTGGTGTATATGATCATCACATCATGCTTGCTAAAGTTGTTTCCCAAAGGGTTAACAATTTTAAGACTTTCATGCATACATACTGACATGTCATAGTTAAGAAAATGGGTGGGGGGAGGTAGGTTTCTCACTGCTGAAAGGCTGAAGTTACTGATAATTAAAAGGAGACTAGAATGGTCCACATTGTAATGTAGCAGAGTTAGCAACATCAGTATGAACTCATGTAGAGCTTAATATAGATACCAATAAGTACATAGTAAAATGTATAGATATATATTTTTGTACACTGGTGCATATATACACATATATTTCCTCACTTCTTCAGCTGAAAAGGCCTAGAATCAATCTCAACAAAATAACAATTAGCACAGCGAGTGGTCATTCATTGATTTCTAATAATACTCTCCAATACAGGAAACCAGGACTCCTTGGAGAAATGTCTGATTTTAGGGCTGGGCAAAAAATATGTAATCTGGACTTGGAACATCTCATAGTTAAAGAAAATAAGAAACTAGTTTTTTTTTCTTTTTTAATTAACTCCTATACAAAAGAGGTAGAGGAAACAATTGAAAGTGCTCCCAGTGGTGCAAGATAAAACAATATGAGCAAAATATACATAACATTGGATAAGAATTATGAAATAAATGTCCATGAGAGCACATAATGTAAATAAATAAATGGGGGGAAAGGCAAATTTCTACCACAGAGGAATTACAAATATTTTATGCAGATACTCTGCCCTTCGGATATGGAACATAAATATCCACTCCTTCATTATGGGGTGCACATGCACCTTTCTTTGAAAAACACAATGTGAGAAGAGGTAGAAAAAGTAACTTTACAATAAAAACATCTGAAAGAACTTCCTCAGCCCGGCAATCAAGGTTAATATCAAACAGTTATCACTCTTGTTGAAAGTATATAACCTTGATATGATGTGATGGAAACTGCACTTTCTTCTTTGATCTACCTCACAGGCCCATAACATAAGTCTAATTGTGAAAACAACATCAGATAAGATGCTATAGAGTCCACAACATAGCTGTGCAGGATGCTTCAAAACCATCAAGATCCTCAAATAAGGTCAGCTTCTGGCATTTTCTGAGAGTTTGAGAAGTTGAATTAATAGCATGGGGAGGTAGGGTGAACTAGCACACTCAGGACAGGAGAGGAAAGACCTGCACACAGGGCAAGCTCCAGATATCCAGAGAGAGTTCTCCTCAAATGCTCATGAGATGATTAATCAGTGCACACAGGTGAGGAAATTTACTGTAGCTAAGGAAATTACCATGTGAATTCAAGGGTGTTCTAACCATAGTACCTATGCAACCAAAAACAACTCTTGTTCCCATCATTTAGAGTAAAAAATCATAATCATTGGGTAGAGTCTCAGAAGGGACTTAGCTCAGAGGTCAGGTGTAATACACCATACACTAAAGGGGCTCTGGTCCCACCTAACAAATCACAAAAGCAAGATTGAAATCAGTCAAAGTGATATGCCATATTCAAGAACAAAAGATAAAGAATATTTATAGAAATAACTATCTGATATCCATTAAGATAAAATTTACAATTTCTTCATATCATTAAATATTCATAAGCATCCAAAGAAGAAATAAAGGAGAAAAGAAAAAAAAAAAGGAAAGAAAGAAAATGAAACAAAACAAAATCCATCAGGGAAAAACAATTTAGCCAGTAAGACCTAACTCAAAATGGATAGATGTTAGAATTAGAGGATAGGAAATTAAACATTAAAGTTATTATAACTATATTTCATATGACGAAGTCAGAACAATGATTGAACTTGTTGAAGAGTGACATGAGAGATATAAAAAAGAAAAAGCTCAAACTTCTAGAAAATAAAAATAAATTGCCAGATGACAAACACTGGATGCAACTAATGGCAGATTAGATGTGGCAGGAAAAAAAGATTAATGAATTTGGAGACAGCAAAATAAACAAATACAAAAAAAACTGCCTAGACTGGTTCTCAATATTAATTATGTTGTAGAATTGCTACATTCTAGAACTGATTAATGTTCACTCAAAATTTAATTTGGTAATCACACCAAAAGTGGATCCACCTCTCACCAGTGATTTTGTATTTTAACTGTTTTTCCAGGTAAAATTCCAAAACCACATTAAATTTATGCAATTTCATTAAGTATGACATACCCTTATATACTTCCGAGAACATCGCCACCACAATCAAGAAAAGAATATATCCCTCACTTTCATGTAATCCCTTGAAATCTGCTCTTTCTGCCACACCCATCCTATCTAATGTTTTCCATAATTTTATTTAATAGGAATTATAAATATCTTCTCCTTTTATGTGTCTTCTTTTGCTCAATGGAGATATTAGAAAATAAATCCTTTTAAGTCTATTCTGAACTGCCATCCATGAGTGTACTGGTGGAAGTGACCCAAGGCACAATGTGGAAATGACAATTCTTCATCATTTACTTTATCACAATATTCCTTTTTCTATATGTAATCATTTATTTTTAAGGATATATTGCATGTGGATTTTTTGCATTGTTTATATACATATCCAGACTTTCATGATAATATTGCATTCATTTGCTACTCATGGTTAAAATAAGTGTGAGAAATCTGTTATTATGTTGAATATATGATGAGATAGAAAACATCATGGAAAGTCACAATGACCCATTTCCAAATACCAATACCTAACTGAAAAGAGGTTGAATATCAATGGATTTCACTAAGTTAGAAAAACTGAATATTTCAAATTATGATTTAAAACATCTTTTGATTACTTTCTTAGCTTTATATTATGCAAGATGAAGTACCTAAATATTTTAAAAGTTTTTATATGAAACCCTAAAAGAAAATTATGAGAGGAAAAGAAAAAGGGAGGAAACTAAGCATTAAATACACACACACACACACACACACACACACACATTGTGTTAATCAAGATACCTGAGAGTTAACACAGTACCTGATATAAACATATAAATAATTTAAAAACAGGAAAGCATTTTTTGTTGTTTTGTTTTGTTTTGTTAGGTACTGAGGCACTTGACCACTGAGTCATATCCCCAATCCTATTTTAGTGACAGGGTCTCACTGAGTTGCTTTGTGTCTTGCTTTTGCTGAGGCTGGCCTTGAACTTGCAATCCTCCTGCTTCAGCCACTCAAGTCCCTGTGATCACAGGGTGTGCCACCATGCCTGGCTTATTTTCATTCATAGTTTTAGAAGTTTTAGTGCATGTTCTTATGTTCCATTGCTGTTGGGCCTTAGGAGAGGTGGTGAATCAGAGTGTGGGCAGATGGCAGAAGGAGCTCACCACTCTGGAGGCTCGGAAGCCAAAAGACAAAGAGGAAGAGACCTGTGTCCCACAATCCCCTTTGAGGGCTCATCTCTAGTGATCAAACACGTTCCATCTCTTTTTCCATCTTCTTTTTTCCCCTCTTTCCCTGCTGAGGATCAAAACTAGGGCCTCACGTATTCACAGCAAGTGCTCTACCACTAAGTCACATCCCATAGGTCCCACTTCTTAAAGGTTTCACCATCTCCCTAGAGTGCCAAGCTGGGGACCAATTCTTTGATGCATGGGTCCTTGGGGGAACATTCCAGATCTCAACTATAGCATGTTAAGAAAATCAAAATTAATTTGCTTGAATAATTATTTTATATATTTCTTTTAATTTAATCTTAGATGAGATGTCATGAGCAATTTTATGTAAAGCAGTAATAAAACCTTCAGTGCTAGTGAATAATTAATCAGTAGTGTGATTTTAAAAGAAATTTTAATGTAACATTAAGTACATAGTAATATTTGACCTCTGCTTAACTTAACTTCGTTCTTAATCACCATAAGTTTAAATCTTTAAAATATTGTTATTCATCACCATCAGGCATAAAGATCTTTTGGATTATTTTTCTTAGAAAATGATCTCTATGTTGTTTGCACATGAACTCTCCTTTTCTCCCACGCATCTTGTCAATTAGCATCTTGCTTTTAAAAGCTTTCTGGTTTCATACTCTGATCCAGTAAGTTAGAAATTAGTTAAAAATTCAAGGCACATTAAGCACAAAAAATACCATTTTTTATAATTTCCATAAAGGGGACATACTACATTTGGAATTTTTAGGAAAGTCTGGATAAGTGATGCCTAAAAGAAACCTAAAGTGAGGCCTGGATCTAATTTTAGATTTTCTAGCATTGACTTTTTTTAAAACATATCAGGCAATCAAAAGCTGTTTCAAACATATATATTATTTAAGTCAATACTTAAGAAATAATGTGTTCATGTAATCTATAGGAAAATAATTTTTGGTGTGGTGTGGTTTGGGGAATACAGAAGCCCAGCCTCAGTTCCCTCCTACAAACTGCAGAGAGCAGAATGAGAACAGGTTTGGATTATTGCAATGTAGGTATACTATCTGAGATACTGTTCTTTGTGAAGCCTACCTCAGAGCCCAGGGGGCAAGACTAGAAGTCATGGAAACCAGCTGGTCCTAGCTTATAAAAACTGTAGAGGTTTAAAATCTCATATGAATCTGAGGCAAGAGATTACTGATTGAGAATTACAAGAGTAATAAAAGCATTGATAAGAATCAGGGGTGAGACTCGGGAAAATGAAGACATTTAAAAGCAGGCATATACACAGATGAACTAGCCAAAAAAGACACCCATGTATACACATGGATGACACATACCAGAAAAGGCCCGAAAAGACCTTAAACATTTGAATGATTAGGAATTTTGCCTGTGAATTCTACCAAATTTAAAGAAGAAGAACACCAATCCTCCAAAAATTCTTTCAAAAAATTAAAGGGAGAAATTGCTTAACTCATGTTATGAGGCTACCATTACTCTGATACTAAAGTCAGAAAAAGAACTACGAGGAAAAAACAGTATAGACCAATATTCCTAATTAACATTGATGGAAAAATCATCCAGAAAATACTAACAAACTGAACTCAACAGCATGTTAAGAGTTCAAACACAATCAAGTGAAATTTGTTTCTGGAATGCAAAGATAGTGTAACATACAATAATCAATCAACATAATTTGCCATAATAACAGAATTAAGGAAAGAGCTCATGACCATCAATTGGTGCAGAAAAAGCATTTGAAAAAACTCAACAACCATTTATGATAAAAAACACTGAAGAATTTTGGATCAGGAGAAAACTACCCCAACATAATAAAGACCATCTATTAAAACCCAAGAGGTAACATGATGCTTTATGGTGAAAGGGTAATAAGTATTCTAAAACCATAAATAAGTAGGGATGCCAGCTTTTGCTACTCATTTTTGACATAGCCCTAGAAGTCCAAGCCAGAAATTCAGCAAGAAAATGACTAAAAGTGATCAAATTTGCAAAAATATAAGTAAAATCATAGTTGATATGATACATACAAAATAAATAAATATGTATCCCACAAAGTCCTCTCATAATTATTAAATTTGGTTAAGATCTTAAAATATAAAACTCAATTGAATTTCTATATATTAACAATAAATATTCAGCAGAATAAATTAAACAAATACTTCTGGTAATAACACCATCAAACGGAATAAGAACAAATTCAACCAAAGAAATAATAAAATCATGTAATGGAAACTACAAAGTTTTTCCAAAAGAAAGTGGACATAAATAACTGGAAAAGCCTACTTTGATTAAAAAACAATATTTTTAAAATGTTCCTACTACCTAAAGTGATTTACAGATTCAAAGCATTCCCTATCAAAATTCTAATGATGTTTTTGCAGAAATAGAGAAGTCTAAAAATCATATGGAACCTCAAGTGATGCTGAATAAGCAATACATTATTTAAAAAATTGGAGATTTTAAATTTCCTGAGTTCAAATCTTACTGCAAAACGCCAGTAATCAAATGTAAATTGTGGTACTGGCATTAGGTTGGCATAGAGATAAAAAAACAAAACAAAATTAAATTTTCGGAAATATACCTTTATATATGTTGTCAAAAGATATTTGACAAGGGGGTCATGACTACTCAAGTGAGAAAGGACAGTTTATTTATGTATTTATTTTTGGTTGATGTTTTTAACAAATTGAGATGAAAAAATTGGATATACACACACAAAAGGACAAAATTGAACCCTTCCATATACCATATACAAAAATTAATTCAAAATGGGTCAGACTTAAACATATGATATAACGTAAGATATAAAGCTATAAAACTCTTAGAAGAAAATAGGAAAAAGCTTCATGACATATATCAAGAACTGAAACAACAAAAGTAGATAAAATTAAGTATACCAGTATTAAAAACTTTTGTAAATCAAAGTTGCTAACAGAGTGAATATCAACCCACATAATTGGATAAAATATTTTCAAATTGTATTTCCTATAAGGAATTCATATGCAGAATATATAATAACTCTTATAACTCAAGAGGAATAAAACAACCACCCTATTTTTTATGGGCAATAATTCATTGACTGTAACTTTCTCAAATGAAGTAAACAAATAGCTAATATGCATATAAAATGTTAAGCATTACTGATTATTTGAGAAATGCAAGTCAAAACCACAATGGTATACCTCCCCACAACCACCAGGATAGGTTTTATCAAAAAATAATAAAATAAGTGTTAGGGTTTTGGCTGAGTGGCAGAGCATCAGCCTCGTATGTGTGAGGCACTGGGTTCAAATCTCAGCACCATATATGAATAAAGAAATAATGGTCCAACAACAACTAAAACAATTTTTTTAAAGAATAAGAAAATAACAAATGTTAGCCAGCATATAGAGAAATTAGAAATTTTGTTCATTAATGGTGGGGATCTAAAATAGTGAGATCACAAAGGCAAAGCACTATAGTAGTTCAAATTTAAAAATAGAATTATTCTGTGACCTAGCAATTCTAGCCTAGGATCTATATACAAAATGTTTGAACGAAGGGACTCAGACTGATTTGTTCATTCTCATTCACAGTGTTATTGGAGACCAAAGGATAGAAACAAACTGTCTTTTAATAAACAAACAGATGGACAAAATGTGGTGTATATATGCATTCAATGAAATATCATTTAGTCTTAAAAGGGAAAGAAATTCTGGCACATGCCACAACATAGACCAGCCTTGAGGATGTTAATTTATCCCTAGTTCCAATAACCTAGTCAGAAACCTCATTGCAAAAGGACAAATACTATATGATTCCATGTAGGTGCCTAGAGTACTCAAATTATTAGAGACAGAAATTAGAAGAGTAGTTGTCAAGAACCAAGGGAGCAGGGAGAACTGGAATTGCTGTTCAGTGGCTTGAAATGGATATAATGGGCTTAATGGATATAGAACTTCAAGAATGAAAATGTTCTGGAGATTAGCCGCACAATAAATTGAATGCCCTAAATGCCACTGAAGTATGCTTAAACTGATTATAATGGCAGATTTTATACTATGTATACTTTACCGTGATAAAAAGTTAATGACAAAGTCATGAAAACAATACTTCTCAAGTTTATTAAAGAGTGAAATGACTTATAAAGTCAACCAGTTGTTCAGTATATGATCAAAAGTAAATTTTATGTACTATCTTAAAATAATTTGAAAATGATTTTGATATTGTGTCCTCAACTCCCAGAAATTTGCACGAGCCCTAAATTAACTTTGATGTTATTTTTAAAGTCTGTAATCTATGTACTGGGAAAGGAGGATGGACCAGGTCTGGGGGAAGAAGCAGAAAATTTACTTTTACTTTATATATTCTATCATTTTCATGGTAAGATTTTCAACAATTGTTTGTTGAATATAATGCGGATTTAGAGTGACTTAAATGATGTTATTTATGCAATGCAATTATTTATATTTCTAATGTACTTTGTGGATTCTCAACTCTCATTCACTCTTCCTCTCTCTTCCACACCCCATTCTTCTCCCTTCCGACCTCTTTGCTTTCTTCTTCTCTCTCATGATCATGTTTGCTAATACACAGTAGGAAAACTGAGAGTGCTAACCTAATGTTCAGTAGAACATTATGGTTACAAGTCTTATATAAATGAAATAAGAATGTGAACAGAAGCACAGTTGTTGTAACAATAACCTCCCACTAGAGAGGAGCCCATATTTGATTTTAAATAAAAATAGTTGACAATGAAGCTTGATTTACTATTTTACCCCTTTAAAACATTTGTTATTCATGTGGGATTATGCCAGCATTTCCTCTACACAATTTCAATGGAATATTGAAGAAGATGTTATTCAGCATAGAGTTAATATCATGTTGCTTATTCTCTCATGGAAAATTAGAAATGAGAGACACTTCAAGAAACTCCAACATAGATTATTAGCATTTCAGGCTTCAGGTAATCCTTGGTTTCTCTTTAATGCAGCATATGGAAATGTCCATCTCCTTCACTTCTCTTCATTTCTTCTTTCCCTTCCAGAGTTTATCCTTTAGCACTGCCACATATAATTTTTGCTTCTGAATCAAAATTCATATAGACAAAAGAAATATTATTTTTCCACCTTCTTACTCTGTGTACACCATGCTTCTTACATTACTTACAACTCAAGCAGCATGAAGAAAAGTGGCATTTTAGTGAGGAAGAAAATAGATTTCATAGTAACTCTGAGATACCAACACAAATTAAATGAAAATTGGAAGAACAAGATTTCTTTCACATGAATAGATATTTTCTTACAGAATAAATACAGGGTTGCTTGAGCGGAAAAACTACTGATTGGCAAAAAAACAGGAGAAAGGCTGCCCTATTTTACATATAAATGAAACCATGATTTTAAAAAAAGTTATATGTGTATTGAAGTTATAGAAACAATTGGAACTCTTAGAAAGAATGCCCTAACCCCTGTTCTTCCCCAAACTACACTAACAACTCAATTAGTGAATGTACATTTTCTACTGATTTGTGGAAACCACAAAAAAAAACCTTAAATCTCATTCTTCTTTCAAAACAAAGCAAGATCTAAAATATAAATTAAACCTCTGAAAATCAAAACAATATAAAAAAGTGATGTGATTAATATTTTCTCTATTTAAACTTTTTTACATAAAAATTCATGAAAAATGCATTTCATTGTAGCTTTTTATGTATATAAAAATCATTTAATATTAAATATTTAATATAAAATAATAGCACAGTAATAAAATATTTTATCTATTTATTCATAGACACATAGACAAACAACAGCAAAATTTCTCGCCTTCCAGCTTCTATTGATAAATCTCAAATATGTATTTTATTTAAATTGTATTTAAATTAGTCAAGTTGTAGTCCATATTTTAAGAAGGTTGTTGCAAACCCATTTTATTAATGAAAAACTGAGAACATTTCTGACTTTTAGTAACATTATTTTATTAATTTAAACAACTTCGTAATCAGAAGTGTATTCTGAGCAATGTTCATTTTAATTAAATGTCTAACTAATTTGTTCAGGAAGAATATAAATTTCGAGTTGACATAGTTCAGAATGGAAACATTTCTTTGGAATTTTCATTAAATGAAGTGTTACCATTTGTAATGTTTTGTTGAATTATAACAGTACAAATTTGAGGGTCATTATGCAAAAATCCTATAAACAGGTTGACTTATAAATAGTGAATATTTATTCTCCAGTTCTGGAGGCTGGAAGGTTCAAAATTAAAGACCTGGCAGATTTGATGCTAGGTGAGGGCCAGCAGCTCATAGCTGGGGACTTCTTTATACAGGTGATAGCAAGGGTGCAGTAGCTCTGGGATCCTGCTTTTCTGAGGGTGCTGATATTACTCCAAGGGCTCTGCTCTAATGGTCCAATCACATCCACGTTCCCCATCTCCTAAAGCCGCCATCTTGGCAACTATGATTTCCATATATGAATGCTCAAAGTGATGATGACTCAGGAAAGGAAAGCTCTTATTGCTAGGAATGGCCCTGAGGCTTTCAGTTGATTTAGATAGGTTGTAGATTCATAATTGTATGCATACTGCTATAAGGCCAAACTTAACACATGCCTACAGGATAAGCCTAAATAGATTCTTGCTAGTATGGATAAACAAAATTTCATAATCACATTACCTGGCATGCCAGTTTATATAGATTTTTGAGCCATTATACATTATTTTCTTACTTTCCATATTCATCATTGCTTTTCAGATTAAAAACTTTTTGTGTGACAAAGATAGTTCTAATGAATTTATGTGTGAGAAAGATTTTCTCATGCCAAAATAGGTCTCTAAAACTAGATAGAAAAGACACCAGGAATATTGGTGTATGACATATGACACAAGATACAGGATACTCAAGTAAGTATGCATTTCATGCTACTTTCATAGAATCCAGAGAAGGAAGGATCTTACAAAACAGTAAGTGATAGTCAATTTCTTATGTCATCCTGGCTAGATTATGGTGCCCAGTTCTTTGACTGAATGTCTATCTAGATCTTGCTATGAGGACATTTTTACATGTCATCAATATTTACAATCTGGGAGAAAACCTGCTATTGGGTTCCCTCTTGCATTGGGAGCGTTCTGCTCCTCTTTCTACTCTTCAATACTATCTACCCTTGAAATAATGTGTGTAAATATATATAACATAACATATATTCATACTACTAAATATATATTTTCAATGAGTTTGTTTAAATAAAGCTGATCGTACTCCATAATGTGGATGGGCACGGCATAATCAATTAAAGGGCTCAGACAGACTGAGATTTCCCAAAAAAGAAGGAATTCTTCTTCAGGACTGCAATATAGAAATCCTGCCTCTGATTTCAGCCTGTTGGTTTGCCCTGAAAATTTTTGACCTCAAGAATGCAATACCAACTCTTACCTGAATCCAGCCTGCTAGTCTGCTCTACAGATTTGTAACCTTCCAGTCCTGCCATTGGCATAAGGCAATTCCTAAAAATAACTCTTTTTCTTTCTCTTTTTCTCTCTGTCAACTAATGTCACTATCGATCTCCCTGGTTTATGAGTGTGTGTGCTTAAATGATATTGAATTGATTTTGAATTTCTCTGAAGAATCCTGAGGAATACACACCATATAATAATTTCTTTCTCTTCTGACAAGATTATAGCAAAACAAGATATGATGGTATTCCTAACTGCAAATAATTTGAGCACAAGTAAATAAATTATGATTCTACAAATTGAATTTTTTATACTTAAATCCTCAGTAATGTTGTGTAGGTAGTGTGTACTCTAGTGAAGGTGCTTTAAAGAGAGAATGATCAAAGTCATTTTAGAAATATCATGTTTCATTTTATGATCACGCTGTGTTGGCTGGTGCACTTTCAGAGTTGGCTTTAGTCCCTGTTCTACTCTATGTAAAATGCAATTCCAACTGACTTCCAAATTCTTCCACATCTATATCATTCTGTTGCAGCCACTTTTTGATTTACTTTCTTATGGAAATATTAGTTTTCACATTTTAACTTTTTTATTTTTAATTCTCAAATGCATATTCCAATAATTCTTTAGTAGCATTATAATCTATCATTAAAAAAGAGCTAAGGCGCTAGATAGGAAGATAAAAATTGGTCACTGAAACTAAAGATGGGTGCTTAGTACATGAAGCTTGAAGAAATTCAGGTTTTTACTCAGATTATCTGCAGTATTTAAGCAGCTTGAACCAAGACTATCCATGAAACTGTTTATCTAAACAAATATATGCTCAAGTGCATATTTAGAATGGAAGATGAGATCATGCGAGGGTCTATTTTATGTCCCTAATTTTCTGAAATTAATCACAGTAATGTGAAATGTATATAAATACTTTGTGCAAAGGATTAGTCAAACTGAGGGCTCATTAGTGCATGATATGTCAATTAAGCCTCGCTGATCACAACGAATTCAATTTAAATTGAGCAAAATGAAACCAACTTAAGTCAAAAAGGGATGATTTAGAGGACATTGCAGTCACTCACAAAAATAGAGAGAAGGTATAGAACCTGGCAATCTCTTGAGATTGCTTGCCAATCTCTCCAGGTTCCACAATTAGAATGGACCATTTCCTCAGAATCAGAGCTTTGCAAAATAGAATTTAATGACAGAACTCTCTCTGTAGTATGCATACATATTGTCCCTAGAGGGGGTTTAAGTCTCAATTTCTGAGAGGTCTGAACCCTCAGTGCCCTTGCCTTTATAAAGCCATAGTGATTGTCCATTATTGTGTCACACTGAACTTGGTAGCATGAGGAGGCAGTCCCATGAATCTGTTCATTTCACTGTCCCACTCTTTAGAAAATCAATTGTATTTCCTACAGTTTGTGACTTAATAATGCCAGCCTCTTATACAACCTGCCTTTTGTTGTGTTGTCTGTTGGTGGTATAAGTTCTCAACAGCTCAGATGGAAGTCTTAGCTTCTGGTTAAATGGTATGTCTCCTTTGTTGTTGATGATGCTATTTGTTTTCATGTTTATTTTCCCTTGTGAAAAATCATTCTTTAGCATACCAAAACAACAAACTATAGAGCCGTATGATGGAAACTGGGAAATTGGGAAGAACTGTGAGTAATGACACTCAATGCTTACAATATGATTTGTGAAATGTTTTCAAAATGTGAGAAGTGACAAAGCCAGTCTCAACAATGCCTAGGTGCTAAGCAACTCAGTGAGACCCTGTATCTAAATAAAATACAAAATAGGGCTAGGGATGTGGCTCAGTGGTCGAGTACCCCTGAGTTCAACTCCCAATATACCCCACCCCCAAAATGTGAGAAGTAAGGTCATATTCTAAAAGCTTTGTGTAAGTATACACCTCAATTGTTGAAATCTTTTTTTCTGTCCCCATTAATTTATATAAATAAAAGCTAATGATATGCATTTTATATGTTCTTGATTATATATTGATCAAGTCATCCCCACTTTAGTCATTGGGAACTATCTTAACTTGGTTTCTCTGAACTTTTGGCACTTACCATACTTTATTATTATTTTTTGAAGTTAACCTTGCTTTCAGGGACTAGATACTGCAAATGTTTTTTTTTTTTTTTCTCCAGCCACACTTGTAGAATTGAGTCATTTTTATAAGAACCCCTGGTTCTTTATATTGGAAAATTAAGTGTAGAAAATAAGGCCTTCATTCATTGCTGTTTGGGCACCTTTATTCCTAGCTCCCCTGTCTTCAGGAGACAGCAGTAGGACATATATCTACAGATACTAATCCATGCATGCACACCTTCATGCAGACCTCACTTCTGTTTATATATCTGAACCTATACTAAGTTAAACATGAGTTCATATTTTTGGTACTGAAAATGGTTTTCATTTTGTTTCTTTCACATCCTAAGTGTTTATTGCTGTTATATAGGAATGTAATTGACTTTTGCATATTCAACTTATAGACTGCAACCACAGTGAACTCATATATTCTTCAAATTTTCTCCACATTTGTATTTTGGCAGATTCCTTGAGATTTTCTACATAGAAAATCGTGTGATTTGTGAATAAGGGCAGTTTTTATTTCTTCCTTTCCCATCCATATGCCTTTTTATTTTGTTTCCTTTCCTATTACTCTGGTTGTTGAATCCCATACAATGTAGAGGGAAGTGGGTAAGAGAAAACTTCCTGGGCATAGCTATAAATCCCCAAACAGCATGTGGGGTTACACTGCTTCTGAAAGTATGCTTAATGTAATGTGTTGGAGATTATACTATTTTCGAGGGCAATATATTTACTTTAACAAGTGAAACATATGATTTGCACTGGGAATACAGAAACTCCATACAATATTTGTAAAGACTTTTATTCAATACCAACAACTTCTTTCCCCTCTTTGCTCATCCTACAAAACAGATGTATGAAATTTTACATTGGACTCATGAAAAGTTAAAAAATGATAAAGAAATGTTTACCTAGTATACAAAAAATTTGCTTCCATTTTGCACTTTAGTTGTTCACTTCCTGGTGCCCTAGAGAGAGGTGAGCTTCATGTAGCTATGATTTCCACAGTGTGGAAGTCCAGCAAAAGACAGGCCATCCTAATATGTTTATCAATTATTAAGCTCATAGACATCTGCAAGATTTAACATAGTAATTCAAAGCTTCTTCCATTTAAGAGCCACAGACAACTCATGTTTGGAAAGCACAAGTTTGATAAACCATAGAAAGAAATATAACTCAATAATCCAGGACAAATTTGGTTTCCAGTCACTCATTGTATTCAAGTAGAGCAGAACGGGGCAAGATATCAATGAGGAGGTCACAGCCTCTTGAATCTTATCTTGCCATAGGACACACATGTTAGTGGAGTAGATGTGAAGACCTGTCCCTATACACAGCTGCCCAGCTGGTAAGGCAGCAAGAGAATGCCCATCACCCTGATCACACCTTGACACTGCATTTTCAGACACACCGTACAGGGAATGTGACATGTCCTCACTCCTATCAGAAACACACACACACACACACACACACACACACACACATCCTTCCTCCTAAATCACATTGCACATATGTAGAATTTATATATATATATACACACATGTATATATATATAAATTAAGAAAACATAAAAGCTAGAGAAGTCATATATATGTATATATATGTCATATATGTATATATACACATATATATGTCTATATATATAGACATATATATATATGTTAAGAAAGCAGAAAAGCTAGAGAAGCCATATATATATGATCGTAGTATTCTCCTCATCAATTTTGTTTGCTAGGACTCAGTTCTGTGCCCTATACAATCTTCTGTCTGCAGATGCTTGCTGAAGATCATCAGATATGTCTCTATCAGGAAATGATCTAAGTTCAGCTTTTCCCAAGTATATTTGCTCTTAAAAAACAAGCTTAAAAAGCCATGTTTTGTTTTTCCTCCAATATGCACTTCCTGTGGAAATTGAAAAGCATTGATGAAAAAATATTCTGCATTGCCAAAATAAAAGTCTTCTAAGTGTATGACTGACAAGCAGAATTTAAATTGCAAAGTAACATTTTAGCACACTGTTACTTGAAAATCAACCTGAATGGGTCTGTTCTTCATTCATTCATTTATTCATAAGTCTTAAAACTTGCTTTTACTATCTCAGCCAAAATTTTACAATTTATTATGTTTATGTAATTCATAAATCTACTGTTAAATTAAGAAAACATAAACTAGAGAAGCCATTATTTTTAAGACCATATCACATATAATAAAATTCTTATTCACAAAGTGTTAGGCTAAGTCTATATTTCATTACGGTCTCACTTGATGTTTTGTCATGTTTTTCTATTTCTTTTATAATGAGTGTGAGGCAGGCATTAGATAATTTATTTTATAAGTATACATGTACATGAAATTAATATGAATTTGAAAATTTATTTTTCATTTTTTGTTTATGAATGTGAACTAATGGCATTGTTACACTTTTAAAATTAAATGATGGTCATATGATCACATACTAGTGATTCCATTTGTCAAAACATGTCCGAATAAATTTATTGGGTTATTTATGGCATTAATATTTGTGCTCATCAGACTCATAATCTGTGATCACATGGAGCTTGCATGTGATGCTTTCATATTATTCCAATAAGGATATAAGTAGCAAGATTATTCAGAGAGCAAAGGCACAATGCTTCACAAGGAAGAAGAGACCAAAAAATAATAAATAATGAATAATTATCCTATTATTCCCATTGTCCTATATGTAGAACACCTGTAAAAACTGAAATTGAGCAACTTAATAGATGTCCTATAAAATTTTACAGCATTTAATAGTCTTGTCATAATAGATTGACTACTACATTTCAAAAGATCTCAGATATATTAACAGTGCTCAATTTACATTATTAATATCTGATCCATCTGTACAGATCATTGATATAAATTAACATATACTTAGGTTTTTCTATGTATACTGGGTATTATTATATATATGTGTATATATATATACACATACATATATATTTATATATATGTAAAATCAAATAATTTACCAATTTAGTTATTTTAAGTATTCAGTTAAGTACATTTACATTGTGTATATTTGGAAGGTTTTATACTTAGGTTCATGTACAACATCTCATATTGACTGATATTAGTTATGTTTTCCTTTATCACAAAAATTTTCAGGATAATGTGATACAACAACAACTGAAATAAAACAGTATAAGCATTTTAGACATTTTAAAACTGCTTTGCTTATCTTACTGCATAAATTCTCATCTTCTAATCTATTATTCTACCTTAAAATAGTTTTTATATGAGTACAAATTGATTTTGATTATACAATCTTTCGAGAGATATTATAAGAAAGCAAGAAATAATATCCTTGAAGGTTTTAAAAAAGTCCTAAGTTTCAGAAAATTTTTAGGATATAGAATTTACTAAATAAGAAGTATTATGCTTAAAATAGAGGTTAAATTCAAGTCCTATGTGTCATATTGCAGTTTTTGAAATCATTTTGAATAGAACAGAATTTTAAAGAACAACTGAGCTTTACAAAATAGTATCAGTTTTATTAAAATATTGCAATTTACATGAAAGAGTAGGTAAATAATTATGGAATTCAAGGCTGCACAGATTCCATTTGACTCATGGAAAAACAGACTCCTGTAAAAGCGTAGATAGGATATACAGAATTGCTTCACTGCCAAAGCATTTGGTTCAGATGATATTTACTGCTACAAGCAAGAAGCTGATATCTTAGTTGGGTAAGCAACATTGTTAAAGATAGATAAACTAAAGAAGCACTTCCATGCTCTCAGTTTCTAAGATTAAATTCATTTAATATATTCTGACTTAAAGGCTCAACATTCAATTATTTAAAATACCTAGAGCAACCATCCAATAATTAAATAAAGTATTTAACTGAATGTATCATCAATTTTTCATTTGCTCACCAAGTGGACCAAAAATTGTGGTTAATAGAAGTCTCTCACCAATTGAGTTTCCTACATGTTATCTCCTGCTAAATTGATAGTTTTCAGGAAGCAGAAAAGGTGGGTATCAAATCGATGAATGCCTTTCCTGATAGTCTAGACATTGCACTGATATTCAGTAATTTGGGCCAAGGAAGAGCAATGCAGGGAAGAAAATCTAGAAGGCCTCCTTTTTCTATTTGAGCATTTACAATCACAGAAGTTTGAAACTTTTTCAAAGTTAGCCCATTACTCTGAGCTGAATTTTGGGTCCCATATCTGAAAAAACTGGTGAATTGTATGTGGTTTCCCTTACATTCACCCTCCACACTTTTAAATCCCTACTTTTATTCACTTTTTCATTTATTTAATGATGTCAAATTTGATTTCTCCTCCTGAGATCATGGGGCCCCACTTCCTTCTTTCTTCATAAATTCAATAGTCCTTTGAGGTCAGCATTTGTGGGTACCTTTTAACACAGGTGTATCCCCAGCACCAAAATCAGAATTTAAATTCCTCTTTCCTGTTATATTTTTATATAAATATGTCTCAGTCTTTTTACTCTCTTTCATAGATAAAATTCTTCCTCCTGCTTCTCACATCCAGAGGCATCTCTTTTTCTCTCCTCTTATCACCCCATTCTTTAAAAAATGAAAGTAATGTGCTCCCTTTTAGTTCTTTACTTCTCACACCTTCCTTGAGCTACCTACAAATTCTCCCTTAAACTCTTGCAAGTACTAAAGTGTTAAAAATGTAGCAATTATCTAATCTCCAAATCTCATGGTCTCTTCACATTTTATCTGTCATTTTGAATGGAGAATTCCTAACTCACTTTTCGTTTTGGAATATTTTTTAAAATGTGACTTTTATCAATGTAATACATAGTCGTTTACCCCTAAAAGTGTATCTGTTCGTTTTTTCTCCTAACATTGTTTCTTCTCAGCATTCTATTGACTCTCACTCTTGGAATTGCTAATAAATCCTCTCCAAAGTTTTCTAAGCTTACATATTTTTTTCTAGTGAAATTTCATTTATTTTTATTATTTCAAATATTTTAGTTGTAGGCATTACTTAGCATATATTCTGCTGAGTCTTACGTTAGGATGGCTTATGATTTCATAGGATGGCCACACAATCATATCAGGAAGCACTGATTTCTGATTTCCAAATACTAAAATAAATAGTCCATTTATACCACACGGCTAGGGGGAAAATAGGGCTAAAAATCAAAGTGGAGTGAGTCTGATCCCCCAAAATTTAGTCATATCACATTGCCTCACTTGCACTCAAGAAACATTCCTCTTCTTCTTTTTAATTTTATATCACCTTTGGCTTTTAAGTGCATAGAAATGGGGAAACCTTAAATTCTGGGGAGAAGTCTTTTGAATAGGATCAATCAGTAACCTTGTAGGAAAGGAGAATTTCCAGGGGTTTTGAACTTCATGTATAATTAGTAAATAGGAATAAAGATCAAGATTTGTTCAGCTGAATTTGTTCTCTCCATAATGAACATTTTTGACTGATATTGGAGATACTTACATTCAAGACTCCCAAAAATGTAACAAGGGTTTTACATGTGACCATGGTTCCCAGTAATTATTTATTATTATGATTATTATTTTATTTATTTCATTCATTTATTTTTTATTTTATTTATCTTATTAGTAGCTGAGGGTCTTGTGAAGTTACCAAACCCAGCCTCAAACTTGCAACCCTCCTGGTTTGGTCTCCTGAGTTGCTCAGATTACAGCTCTGTGCCACTGTGCCTGGCTCTGGGGGTTATTTATATACAATAATTATTTGGGAAATTTACCATACATTTATTATCATTTGTTAGTATGTCAGAAGTAAGTTTGGATCTCATATTTCAATAGAAATTCTACCTGAGACTCACAATATAGTCAATAGTCAATACATAAGGACTGGTGACAAGCTACTTTTCAGTCAAGACAGTAAAAATACTGAATTATAAAACAGGGTATTTTCAAAGGAATGTTTCATTTCATTCCTTTCACTGAATAATTTCTTTTGAGAAAATGGCTGACGAGTTTTCTCAGGAAACAAATACATCAGAACATCTAATGGAGCAAATTGAATGGGAATGGATAGACAAAAAATTGATTACCCTCAAATCTGCAACCTTGAGGCTTCATGCATTTGTATAAAGTAAAATGTGGACATGAGTTTAGGTAAATATTTGCTTATCTGTTCCTTTTATACATGTCATTTATTATTTAATACTAATATTGGAGGGAAATCTCACAAAAGCAGCAGAAGAAAAGTAGAACAATGTGTTCCTGAGAAGGAAAGGTTTCTTTCTTGCTTTTTTAGAAAAAAAACATCATTAGATGAAGTTATATGAAAGATTCATTCTAAATGTATTTTGAATTTAAGTTGCAAATTAATATGTTTGGGGAAAAGAACCATTTAAATGCAATGCAAAGCTCACAGGAAACCAACCATTTACATATGTGCTAAGTTTTTTGATATCTCAAAACTACAAATATCTCACTGCTCAGTTACCATACTAAGATGTTAATATATGAGATTCCCTATCAAGTGCAGAAAGAAAAGGTTCAAGATTATTTTCGTCCTTACAGAACCTAAGGCTTCACACATCTGACAACACTTTAATCAGGACACCAAAGCAAATGTAGAACTGTTTCCATTTTTAGTTTCACAACTCATTTGTTAATGTTGCAAAAGAACAGAGAGTTACATAATAACCATTTGATGTTTATTTTAGGTGTGCATTATTCTTTATGTGGAAGTTCCCAGATGCAAAAGCTTAGTTTTTCTTTACACCACCATCTGGTTGGTGGTTGCTACATTGGAAGCTTCTTCTAATCTGGTTTGAAGTCAGAAACATTGTTTCCAAAAGTTTCCTAAATCTTAACATCTCAAGATAATGTTCTAAATGTTTGTTTGGGTATTATGTAACCCAAGAAGTTCAGAAACACTGTCAAAGTCCTTCATATACAGTACAAAGGTATATAACCATTTTGTCACCTTAGTTTGCCTTTCTGCCTATCTTTGAATAAAGGTATAAAATGATTAAGCTTTGGGTTCATGTACTCTAGATAGCTAAATAAGTGATGAGTACCTTCTAAGTGGCAATCATAACATCTTTTTCTCTTATTAGTAGTATACAGTACCAATCTTTTTACTGTTAGCACAATTTCCATGGAATCAAGTCTCAACAGTCTTTTAACAACTTCTCAGTAACTGCTGATTGACAGCATCCTCAAGGCATCATTTTTCCCTGGGATACATGTGAAGATATTTCAAAAACGGAAACATTTTCAAACCAAAATACATTTCCTTAACTTATGTCTATGAAATCAAAAAAAAATATTGAAATCCCCTCCCTGTTCACTTTTGCATGGAAAGTTCAGAAATACAAAAAAATAATGGAAGCCTCAATGGGCAATTGAGTACATTAAGAGTAATCTTTTGTTAGATATTTATATGTGGTATTTATCAATTTTAAATTGTCATCCCAGAGAATACATTGCTCTGTTTTAAATCAATTTCTGTGTAGGTTTGCAGTATACATATCTTTCATCTGGAAAACTCATGAGAATAAATACAAATAAAGTCATTATTGGTCATCATTTTCAGTCATAGACAATCAGAAATTAAAACAAAATTGTCATTTCACAAGATTAACATAAAATATCACTAATAAATTAATAATACATTTAACAAGAATTTTGCCAAATCTTTGAGTAGTAATTTCCTAAAATGGACATCCCAAATGCACTAATGTTTTTGAGACTCAAAACAATATAGCCTGGGATGGCAGCTCATGTCTGTGATGTCAGTTATCGGGGAGGCTGAAACACGTGGCTCACAAATTTGAGGACAATCTGGGCAACTTAGTAAGACCCTGGTTCAAAATAAAGAGGGTGAGAGGTACATTTTGATGGTAGAATGCTCGACTATTATGCATGGGGCTCTGGGTTCCATCCACAGTAATGCAGGGGAAGAAAAAAGAACTTCATAAATTTCACTTATGACTATGGAAATAATAAACCTGGAGTTTTAAATCTCATACAGTGAAATGAAAACTCTAAAAGAATTTATTATGTCCTTGTGACAATATATATGATACCATATGATTCAGGCCTCTCCACTCACAATCAAATCCACAATGCTAAGTAAATGTTTTCTCTCTCAAGAGAATTATCAAAAACATAATTTTAAGAATTTATGTTTAGGGACTTGTATCCAATCCCTTATCTTCTCATAGTTGAATAATGTATGTGAACTGTCAATTCAAAGCATGTTATAAATTGTACAAGTTTAGTTAATCTCTCAACATTTTGCCACTGTGTATTTTCACAAAATAGGTATTCATATAATATTCTTTTTAGGCAATCTTACGTAGACACTAAAATAAAATAAATTCATATTCAATGATCCCACTTACCAATTGTGCTATGACAAATATCTCTATAGAGTACTTATATTCTTGTAAAGGGAAACATATAAGGAAAAGTTTTGTCAAGATTAAAAAATGATTCTCTATAAAAATAGTTTGCTAGTATAAAAAAGAAAAAATTACTGAAATAAAGGAAATCCTAAATAACAGTGTTGTTCACACCCATGTTTTGAATGGTCTAAATTTGAAGACTATGCCCAGAATTTCTTATTAATGCCTTTTATGTGGTCAATACAGAGGATATTTCATCTGTATATTATCTAACAACTTTAGGTGGGACTGAAATTTATAAGTTTCTGAAAACCTATTACTTCCTGTTATTTTATAAACTTCCAACAGTGTCTATGCCAACTTGGTTCCTTGAAGAGATTTAGTATGATATTTATTGCTAATTTAGTAACTTGCTTTTAAGTTATCCACTTTCAGCATAAGTAGACAAGATTAGTTCAGACCAACTATCCCTTATAGAAGAACTAGAAAATATAAATCACTTTCAGGTATGCTTGTGTGTGTGCATGTGTGTGTGTGCATGTACAATTACACATAAACACATATTGTAATCATATATATGAATATGCATAACTTCAGAAACCAAGTCTGATCATAACAAATACATTAGACAAAAACAAATTGAGTGATGACTTTCTAAAACATATCTCATAAAAACTCTTCAAAATGCTCAAGGTGCTTAAAAAAAAAAAGAAAGAAAAAGAAAATGTTACAGTCAAGAGGAACTGAGGAAGCAGGACCATGAAATGTACTATGTTATGCTGAATGAGTCTGGACATGGGTTGGGGCATTAGAGAAAACAAAGATAATCTGAAGAAGTAATGATGTATGTTTCAGTATTTTCTGAATAATTTCAAGAAATGCATGATAAACTAAGTATCAATGATAGGGTAAAACAAGATGGGTGGTCTAGGGGAAATCTGTGTTCTATATTTGCAATTTTTGGAAAACATAAAATATTAAAGTAAAAAAATTATTTAAAACTTTTGCATGACCACATAGCCTATCTGTCTGCTGTCTCTTGGCAGAAGCCCTCCTACCTCCAGCAAGAACAGAGGGCAAGTGACTCCCCAGGGAACAGTAGGCATTTGAGAGTGTAGGGGGACTCCAGGAGAGAGAGACTATGCTCCATTCTAGATTTAGAAGAATAATTGGGGTAAGATTTTCCTCTGATCCTTTCAGGACACACCAAGAAGCTAATGGAATATCCCGCTTATATTTTCAACAAGAAACTGTCCAGGATACATTTATAGATCAGTATTCCAAAAGCCTGAGAAAAGTCAGAAGTCAATGCCTCTGACAACCAGGAGGTCCCCAACTGGAATTGCATGTCTGTGCCTAAGGAAAGAGTCATTGACCAGGCAATTTTATCATGTGCTGGTCAGTCAAGAGTATTTGCATTTCAACAAAAATGCTTACTAATGTAAATACTTAATTCAATCCACCCCAAAATCCCTTTTCCCGCACAACCAGCACACTTCTATTATTCATGTACTATTTGCTAGGGCTGCCTTGACAAAATATCATAAACTGGGTGATTAAAGTGGCACAAATTTCTTTTCTTATATTTCCAGAGGATACAAGTCCTAGATTAAGGTATTAGTATATATTGTTCTTCTGAGGCCTCTCTTTGGCTGGTAGATGGCCACCTCTTCACTCACAGGTCACATGATCATCCTTTGGTTTGTGTTTTCTGTGTTATAAACACCCTTTCCTTTTTTTCCCATTAAAGGACATCAGTCTTATTGGATTTAAATCCATCTCTATAACCTTATTTTACTTTAATTGCTTATTTATGGGCTCTATTTCTAAATACAGTCACATTACATTTTGGGGAACTCAGTTCAGCCCATAATACTTCAGAATGACCTCTCCTTTACCATAACATTTGCATGATTCTCCCCAAGCAGTACTTTGTAATTAGCTTTAAGCACTACTTCATAAATAGTACTTTAAAGAACCCTGAATAATTATGCTATGGGTATGTATGAATATATCACAATGAATCCTACTCTTATGTATAATTGTAATGTACCAACTGTAAAAATAACTAGAAGGGAGAGGAGAAGAGGAAAGGGACCAGCAGGAGGGAAGAGAAAAAGGAAGTCCTGGGGAAAGAAATGGAGCAATGATGTCTTGTGCATGTATGAATATATCACCATGAATGCCACTATTATGTGTAATTATAATGTGCTAATTAAAAATGAAAAAGAAAGCCAAATAAACGTTTATAATTTGTTAGCTTGAGTCCTCATTCACAATTTTTTCTTCTGAGATTTCTATGTTTAAGTCAGATAATAAGAAAGGTGAAAGGTAACTAATACTTACTGAGAAAATGCAACTGCAATGTAGATGGGTTTTGGAGTTTTTCATATACACTTACAGGTATATTATAATACATCAAGATTTAAACTCAAAGGTGTAGGAAAGGGGCTACGTTGGTTTTGTAATACCACATAAAATTTACCCAAGTTTATCAGCTTAGACAGGGGGAGGAGGAATATATATATACATACACATATATATATACATATGTATGTACATATATATATTATATATATATAATCACAATTTCTGTGAATTAGAAGATTGAAGAAAGCCTTTCTGGCTTACTGGATCCTCTGTTCAAGGTCCCATGAGACTACAGTTAATTTGGGGGGAAGACTGGAATTTAACTAGGAGATTAGCATCTTCTTTCCAGCTCATTCAGATTGTTGGCAGAATTCAAAACATGATAGTTTTAGAATTGAAGTACTAAAGTCTTAGATGGCAAACATCATAGGCAGTTCAAAATATTGCTATTTTTATCCCATGCCATCAGGAGAGTATCTTTTTAATACTTACTTCCATTAAAGAACTCATATTAATAGTTCTGTCCTCTTCAGGGTAATACACTTTTTAATTAATTCCAAGTCAACTAATAATCAATTTAATCTTGAGAAAGATGATTTATTCTCATCATGGGGTCATGTTGAATTATTTTCTAGCTTAGAACAGGAAAATTACTTTTTTAAACCTAGAAGTTGCAACTTCAAGACCAATACATAGATGTTAACTTTGAGTAATATTAAAGAGGTATTCTTAGGGTAGTTTTGATTTGCATTTCTCTCATTACTAGATATGTTGAACATTTTTTCATATATCTGTTGATTGCTTGTAAATCTTCTTCTGTCAAGTGCCTGTTCATTTCCTTGGCCCATTTATTGATTGGGTTATTAGTGTTCTTGGTGTAAAGATTTTTGAGTACTTGGTAGATTCTGGAGATTAGTGCTCTATCTGAAGTATGTGT
>JAJEJO010000133.1:348982-425771 GCA_020662805.1 Glaucomys volans
TCTATTAGGTGCAAGGTCTCTGGCCTAATTCCTAGGTCTTTGATCCATTTTGAGTTGATGTTTGTGCAGGGTGAGAGACAGAGGTTTAGTTTCATTTTGCTGCACATGAATTTCCAGTTTTCCTAGCACCATTTGTTGAAGAGGCTATCTTCTCCATTGTATGTTTTTGGAGCCTTTGTCTAGTATGAGAAAACTGTATTTATATGGGTTTGTTTCTGTGTCCTCTATTCTGCCTATTTTGGTGCCAATACCATGCCATTTTTGTTACTATTGCTTTGTAGTATAGTTGAAGGTCTGGTATTGTGATACCTCCTACTTCACTCTTCTTGCTAAGAATTGCTTTAGCAATTCTGGGTCTCTTATTCCTCCAAATGAACTTCATGATTGCTTGCTCTATTTCTATGAGGTCCATTATTGGGATTTTAATTGGAATTGCATTGAATTTGTATAGCATTTTTGGTAGTATGGCCATTTCGATGATATTACTTCTGCCTATCCAAGAACATAGGAGATCTTTCCATCTTCTAAGATTTTCTTTAATTTCTTTCTTTAGTGTTCTGTAGTTCTCATTGTAGAGGTCCTTCGCCTCTTTTGTTAGATTGATTCCCAAATCTCACCCCAATTAGGATGTTTATTATCAAGAATACAAGCAACAATAGGTGTTGGCGAGGATGTGGGGAAAAAGGTACACTCATACATTGCTGGTGGGGTTGCAAATTGGTGCAGCCAGTCTGGAAAGCAGTATGGAGATTCCTTTGAAAACTCAGAATGGAACCACCCTTTGACCCAACTATCCCACTCCTTGGCCTATAACCAAAGGACTTAAAATCTGCATACTACAGTGATACAGCCATATCAATATTTATAGCAGCCCAATTCACTATAAGTATATTATGGAACCAACCTAGATGCCCTTCAATAGAGGAATGAATAAAGAAACTGTGGTATATATACACAATGGAATATTATTCAGTCATAAATAATAATAAAATTATGACATTTGCAGGTAAGTGGATGGAATTGGAGAAGATCATGTTAAGTGAAATAAGTCAATCCCAAAAAACCAAAGACCAAATGATCTCTCTTATAAGTGGTTGATGACACATAGCAGGCGTGGGGGGAGGCTTGGGAAGAATGGAGAAGGAATGGATTGTATAGAAGAAAATGAGGGGTGGAGAGGGAGTGGGGAAGGAAAGATAAGAAAATGAGACAAACATCTATACCCTATGTATATGTATAAATATGCAAATTGTATGATTCTACTTTGTGTACAACCAGAAAAATGATAGTTGTACTCCATTTGTGTACAATGACTTAAAATTTTAAAAAAATAATTAAAAAAAAGAGGTATTCTTTCAATTTCAGGATCACATAGTGTCACTCTAAAACTCTATAAAGTTCAAGAGAAAGGAAAGAAAAACATTTTGAAAATCAGTGTTCATTTGATCATCCCCATAAGAATTTGAATTAACTTGTAATTGTAGAATTGTTTTCAAGACTGCTATATGTGGGAAATACAATATTGATATTTCATTTCTAATTTACAAATGAATTATTCCTCCTGGTGATGGGGGTTTGATCTGTTGATTGCACTTGTAGTTCCAGTAAAATTGGGTGGATGCATAAGAACAGCATCTTTCGATTACAAACTCAAGTACTGATTATATCTTAGCAGGTTTCCATGAAATTTGAAACTTACTCTGGAAACTAGATGGGTAAATTATTTTAATGAAGCTCTTTCCTTCCATGGGTCATATAGTTGATTTTTCTCCTACCACTTAGCATTTTGTTGGGAGCCCGAATGAATTATGGGCTTGTTTGAGCCATCACTAAGCAGAGGTGTGCCCCTCTGAGAACACTCGGTGTCATCTCTCCAGAGACCACTCAGTTGCCTTGGCAATGTCCTGCTCAAAGAGAATTCTGTGATACCACAGAATTTACTGGGTCAGACAGCCCTAGGCTCAAAAGCAATTCCCCAGAGGTGAAAAGAGATACCAGTGCACCCAAATAGTCTTGAGGGACAGCTCCCTGGAGAAGACAGAATTAGTGGGCAAGTGATGAGACCTCAATCAGGCCAATTTCCTACATTCAGGCCAATTTCCTACAATTCCTGTCATTTCTTGTTTATCTTGAATTTTTTTTTTTCTCAGAATAAATCCCCCTTTGATGTGTTTCTCTACACACAAAGCATTCGAGAGCCTTTTTCCTTTGTTAGGATCAGACCCATTAGGTCTTTTCCACCCATCAACCCTCAACTTTAACTATGCTTCTTGCATCCTTTGTCTTTATTTCTTAATACTATTATTTTACCCTTTTAATTCCGGCCGGCCCATACCTCGGTACAGTTTACTGATTCCCTTGCTGTTCAGGTTGCAGCAAGAGCATTTCTTTCTATAGTCCTGTGGTTCTTGTTTGAATTCTGCTTCAGAGGGTCCTTGTGGTGCTGCTCATCTTTACATTAAATTACAATAAAATTTTATTTGTAGGTTCATAAGCTAGCAAAATAACTTTCAGAAATTAATTCCTTAAGTCACTCAAAAAAATCTCCAATTCTAATTCCCTGTCAACACAAAAATTATTTATGCTAATCACAATGTAGTTTAGAAAGAGGTGAGAGGGAATGATTCGTAAAACTCTCTACCATTATTTCTTCTTTTTCTCACATAACCTTCTTTCTATCATTTTTTTAAATCAATACATCTTTAGATAAGTGAAATTTAAAATACATGTTTTGGGTTATTGTTAGAGTTTTCTATGTATGGTAAATTATAATTAATCATTATTAATGATTTTTATTCTTCAGTTTCCAGGTTCTTGAGTTGGAATGACAGGAAAAAAAAAAACCTAAAAATTAAAAAAATTAAAATGCCTACCCATGAAAAACAATTTATGGAATAACATCAATTTGATTTTATCAAAGTTGTAAAATTATGAAACTGCTGTGAGAGAAATGATTCTGATATTTAATCTCTATGTGTCAAAATTTTTCTGCCATCACAATCATCGGCTTACATGCCTACATTTCAGGATTTTATTATCTATTTCAAAATAGCTCTTCCCCCTGATTAGTATATTTTACATTATTCAAATGTGTATTTTCCCTTTCTATGATGAGAGTTTTAACAGAAAATGATTTATTAAGACATTACTTCAGTAATTCTATTAATTTTTACTTCTTTAATCTATCCATAGGAAGATTTGTTTTAAAAAATTGATTTTGTAAATTGCCTTAAAAAATGCTGCCATACAATAATTTTTTTCTTTTATGCACCAATTTTTTTTCAAAATTAATAAACATTTATTCAACAGTCACAAAATAGAGCATTGCATCAGCTTAATGGCTGGATTTAGCATTCATAACAACTGCATCACATTTGAAAACATTTTTTTTAATATTTGTTAAAAACATAAAAGAAGTATGGAATGGCACTTGCTGCCTAAAAAATAAAGCAATGGACTCTGGGAAAATGTTATATTCCTTTAACACTAACATTGCTAGAAGAAAACATAGGGTCAACACTCCAACATAGTGGAATAGACAACTATTTCCTTAACAACTCTCCTAATACAGAAGAAACAAAACCAAGAATAAGTCAGTGGGATGGCCTCAAATTAAAAAGCTTTGGTACAGCAAAGGAAATCATTGAGAGCATGAGTAGAGAGCCTACAGAGTGGGAGAAAATCTTTGTTAGCTACTCTTCCAACAGAGAATTAATGTACATAAGGAAGACAAAAAAATTCCAAACATAATTTAATAAATAAATGGGCAAAAGAATGATAGAGACATTTCTCAAAATAAGATATACAAATGGTCAACAAATAAGTGGAAAAAAAATTAACATTCTTAGCAGTAATTGGATGCAAATCAAAAATTATAGTGAGGCTTTCTCTCCAGTTATAAAACAGTCATAAGGACTATAAATAACAGTATTTGCTGGTGAGGATGTGGGGGAGAAGGTAGACTCATGCAGTTTTGGTGGGACTACAAATTAATACAACTGCTCTGGAAAGCAGTATGGAGATTAGTCCAAAGACTAGAAATGGACCACCATACAATGTAGGGATCCCACTCCTTGATATTTACCCCAAAAATTAAAATCAATATGCTATAGGAATATAGCAGAATCAATGTTTATAATAGCAAAATTCTTAAAAAGTTAATTAATGAACCAGTCCTGTTGCCCATCAACAGGCAAATAGATATAGAAAATATGGTCTATATGCACATAAGAAGAAAATTATGTCTTTTTCTGGTAAGTGGATGGAGCTGGAGAACATCATCCTAAGTGTAATAAGCCAGATTTGGAAAGTTAAGGGTTGAATATTTTCTCTCTTATGAGAAAGGTAGAGAGAAGAAAGGAATAAAAAGAGAGAGAGAGAGATGGATCTCATGAAAAGAGGAGGGAGAAGAGTTGAGTAAAGAAAGGGACTGACCGAGAGAAAGAAGAATGTGTAAGAGGGAGAAACTGCAGAATAAAACATGCAGTATGCATGTATGACTGTATCACAATTAGTTCTACTTTTATGTATAACTATAATGGATCAATTTTTAAAAACAATAAATAAATAGAAGGATAACCTGTAGAGTGAAGGAATCAAGAGAAGGTAGCAAGAGAGGGAATGAGGAAGTACTGAGGATTGAAATGAAGCTAATTATATTATGTGAACTTATGTCAATGAGAATCACACTATTATACATGACATAATGCACTAATTAAAACATGCCAAAATGTGATCTTTAATGCTTTGCTTTTAAATTCCTTTCTGATTTATTTTTCAATGCACTAATTTAGTTCCTATCATATTACTACATAGGGCTATACCATGCTGATTGTTTTAGCATAAAGCAACACTGTCTATTCTTTTCCATGTGTGACTTCATTGTTATTTCTGAAGCAGAAAGTTATTCATATGAGCATGCATCATCAAAATTCCATGCCTGGTCGTATGACTGATGCATAATCAGATTTTATTTTTGTTTTCTCATCAAAATTAAATACTACTTATATAGCTGCTATGGTTTGAATTTTCATCCTCTCCAAAACTCACATAGGACTTTAATTGCTATTGTGACAGTGTTTAGAGTTGAAGAAAATCATTGCTATATGCATGCCTCTTGATCTTGAACTTTGTTCACAGTTTCCAGAACTGTGAGCAAATACATTTATATTTATTATTAATTACTCAGGCTTACATATTCTGTTATAGAAGTGCAAATGGGAAATAGTCTTATTGATGATTCACACTATATATGTTTCTATTGTTTATACAGAAATTTCAGTCTGGCTACAAAATTTGAAATGTGCAATTAGCAATTACAAAATGCTTATAGAAAAAAATAAAAGTGTATCTATGATTAATATGAAAAATACACAAAACAAGTTTTCTTAGTAACTTGCACCCTGGTCCTGTTTTTTTATTGTGGTTGGTCGCTCTATAGGACCCTAATATTCTTTTTCATAGCATCAATGATTGTTGCACATCCATTTAATATATTCACAATGACATGTCAAAGGTAGAAGGGGAGAACAAAATAAATGGGTATTGCCTATTCTGGAAATCATGCCTTTGTGTTTTAGTGTGTGTGTGTGTGTGTGTGTGTGTGTGTGTTGTGTGTGTGTGTGTGTGGTGATTACTTCATTTAAAATAGAATTTATGAAAATTTCTGCATGTTTACTTTTTCTGATATGTCATATGGATAGATGGACATAAACATATACATATTTGTGTAATGATATAGATATGTCACTCCTCTTTATCATTGCAGTATCATTTGTAAATATTAATTAAATACAATCTGAGGTGTGAGAGCACCACTTTTAAAAAGCTGTAAATATTAACAAATGGTGAGCTGGATATTCAGTAATGGTCATTCAGGTTAAAGCACAGTTTTTCTATTAATTACTGTGTTAATGACTTTCTAGCCATGTGACTTGCTTTGCCATTATTAATACTATTCATTGCATTTCAGCAAAGATATTTCATGGGTTAGGATTTTTAGCTCAAACAAAGCCATGCTGATTGTGAATAGAAGTAAGTTTCTTCCCCTCCCAGAAAAGTCTTTGAAATCCTAAGAGAAGAAATGAAATGTGCCTTATAAAATAGAATAAATTGTCAATTGACCAGTAATTCTTGGGCTGCTTTCTACAGGGCAAAATGAAGAATTCTATAAGAGAAAAGACGGGGAAAAACACCATAAAATTGGTGTGGATTCTTTCACTGGGTAAGGAAAAAAAGTGTCACAGACAAAGAAAAGAGACTTTGGACTTGAAATATAATGAAAGTGATTTTTCTGAACAGACGAAGCAGATGGCATTTAAAAGGCAACTAAACTTTGTGAATAGTTTCAAGTTTTCTTTGGTTCTCTTCTTTTCAGAGAATATAACGCTTGGAAATGCAGTGGGTCTGAAAGTTGCTTACCAGGCCTTCACCAGCTCAAATTTAACCCTTGCTACTTCTAACTGAATTTGGTTGTAAGTTCCTCATAAGATAATATGGGATCAAATTTGGAAATGATATTATAAGTGCTTATCACTAAAATTACTATTTTTACAAAACTTGATGCTACATGTAAGAAAAGTAAATTAATAAAACAACATAGAAATTGAAAAATTTTTTAGTTCTCTAAATTGCATCAATACTTATGGTAAGTAAGTGATGTTATTGAGGTTCCAAAACCAGTGTCCAGCATAAAGCATAAGATTGATGAATACTTGTTTATTCAACCACCTTTGGAAAATATCAGACAAATTTAAGTAGAAGTTATGGACAATGGTAAGTAATTTGTATCCTTATTTCTTAGCCACAAATACAATTTATGTAAATATATATGGCTGTAGTAAAAGGAAATTCTCAGTGTAGATGAAGCCAACTCATTATAGAGGTATGTTTAAGTTTTGTTGGTTGACTGAGGCAATGGACTGAAAAAAATAGAAAGAGCCTTTTATTAATTTAACTTTACAACTTTATGTTCTATATTTCTGGCTCTGCAATTTATAGATGATAAATTTGAAATTCTAAAAAGTCATATAATTTATTATCAATCCTATGTCTGATAACTATTATGCCTTAAAATATTTATTTTTCCCTTTCTAATTTTTTTATTGGTTCTTTTTAATTATACATGACAGTAGAACCCATTTTGATATAATTATACAGCAGGGAATATATCTTTTTTTCACAATGTAGATTCACACAATTCATATAATCTTACATATACATAGGGTAATACTGTCCGTCTACTATACTAGATAGTCTACTATCTTTCCTTCCTCAAACCCCTCTGGTAACATTTTCCTCTACATCATCCATACTTCCTCTGTTCTTTTCTTGTCCCCCCTGTTATGTATCAGCATCCAGTGATCAGAGAAAACATTCAGACTTTGGATTTTTGGGCTTGTATGCCTTAAAATATTAACTAATATTTAGATTCTTAGGATCCATCCCTAGGTTCCCTCTCCTATGCTCAGGAGGTCCACTCTGCTCTGCCATGCAAATTCTAGAAGATACATTAGAAGAATACAGGGCACTGTGAAAGCCAAGAAATGAACATTATTGTAAGTTTTTACCAGGATTAGAGGAACTGCAGAGAATACTATCAACAATTTCTTGCTTTTACTAAGTTTGATTAGTATGTGATTAAACTCTGAAGTGATTACAGTAAATATGACTTGGTGTCTTCTCTCAAAGAGGTGTTGATACTGGGAACAGCAGAGAATGCACATCAAGTGAAAGTATTAATACTTGAATATTCATGCAGCCCAGGGTTCTTAAGAGTAAGGAGTTAAATAAATAGTCCCTTGCACAAAAGAAGAGATAATCATCCCAACAGATGAGTAGGGATACTAGTGGTATGAAAAACCAGGGAACCAAACCACCCCAAACAGCCCACAACACTTCAACAACTGATCCCATTCACACCATCATGGAGGAAAGAAAGGTCAGAAAAAGATTACAGAAAGTTCATAGTTCAAATGTACAATGAGCTTAAAGAAGATGTAAGGAGTGAAATTAGAAAATACAGGAGATAAAAGATCAATTTCAATGAAGTTGCAGAGATTCAAAAAAGAAAAAACCAAAAATAATAGAAGTGAAAGACTTAATAAATCATATTAAAAATTCAATGGAAAGCATCACCAATAGATTAGACCACTTTGAAGATGGATTCCCAGGCCTTGAAGACAAAACATACAATCTTGAAAATAAAAGTGGGTATAAGGAAAAGAGGTTAAGAGACCATGACCAGAATATCCAAAAAAATCTGGGATAACAGGAAGAGACCTAATTTAAGACTAATTGAAGTACAAGAATCCAAAATACAAACTAAAGGAATGCTTAATTTTTTTCAGTGAAATAATTAGAAAATTTTCCAAATTCTAGGAAAAAGATGGAAATGCAAATATAGAAGGCATTTAGAACACAAAGTAGGATGAAAAATGCCCCTCTCCAAGAAATACTATAACAAAAATACCTGACACACATAATAAGAATAGGATTTTTAAAACCACAAGAGAAAAAGGCAGGTCACATTTTAGACTCTAAACCTATTCAGATTTCAACTGAATTCTCAATCCAGACCCTAAAAACTAGCAGGGTTTGGGATGATATATAGCAAGCCTGAAAGAAAATGGGTGCCAATGAAAATTATCATTGTATCCAGCAAAACTATCCTTCAGAATTGAACATGAAATAAAAACCTTCCATTATAATTAGACTCTAAAGGAAATCATAATCACTAAGCCTGCACTACAACATATACTCAATGAAATATTTCTTGCAGAAGAATTGAAAAATAAAAATGAAAACCAGCATATATTGGATGAATTGCACTAGCAGAATAGTGAATTAAAAAAATCAATCTGAATTAAGCATTAGGAATAAATCAGAATGGCAGAAAATAAAATCATCCCTCTATAAAAACATTGAATGTAAGTGACCTAAACTCTCTAATCAAAAGTCAAAGATTGGCAGATTGAATTAAAAAACGAGCCAGACATCCTGGTACATGTTTGTAATCCTAGTGGCTTGGGAGCCTGAGGCAGGAGGATTGCAAGTTTGAAGCCAGCCTCAACAACTTAGCAATGCCCTAAGCAACTCAGTGATACCCTGTCTCTGGAAACAATATTTTAAAAGGGATAGAGATTTGGCTCAGTGGTTAAGCATCTCTGGATTCAATCACCAGTACCAAAAATAAAAAATATTAAAAAAAAAAAATACCTCGAGCAGAATGTTACTTAAAAGGGATTTATCTTACAAGCAAAAAACATTCACAGAATGAAGGTGAAACTTTGGGAAAGGAAAAACCATACAAATGAAAACCAAAAGCACACAATACCTCATATCAGACTTCAATCCATATTAATCAGAAGAAACAAAGAATGTCACTACATACTGATTAAGAAAATCATCCAACAAGAAGATATAAGGATTACAAATATTTATGCCCCAAACAGTGATGCAACTATGTACATAAAACAAACACTTCTCAATATAAAAAGTAAATAGATCATAGAATTATAATACTTTGTGATTTCACTACATCCCTTTTACCATAAAATAGGTTATGCAAACATAAACTAAGTAAGGATTCTTCAGAATGAAAAAATACGATTAATCAAATGGACCTAACAAACATCTACAGCATATTTCATCCATCAACAATTGAATTCACTTTGCTCTCAGTGGTAATTAGAACTTTCTCTAAAATATCATATTTCATATATATCATATTTTAACTCTTAGGAAATTAAAAACATAGAGATAATGCCTTTTACCAAAGCAAACATGAACATCACTAAAATAGAATAGAATTGACAGAGACAGACTTACATAGTTACAGTGATCTGGTACTTGACAATCTTCCAAAAACATATATTAGAGAAAAAAAAATACCTTTTTAGATAATGTTGCTGGGAAACCTGAATGTCTACATGCAGAACAATAAAACTAGATAACTACTCTCACCCTGCACAAAAGTCAAAGCAAAGTGGATTAAAACACAAGAATTCAAACAGAAACTCTGCAACTGATAGAGAAAATGTAAACCAAACACTCCAATATATTGACACAAGGCCCTAACTTCCTTAATGAAACTCCTAAAGCACAAGAAATAAAATAAAAAATCATTAAGTTGAATGGCATCAAATTAAAAAGCTTCACATCAAAAAAACCATCCAGAACATGAAAACAAGAGCATGAAAAGAGAACCTATTAACCACTCTTACCTTAGAGTGGGGTTTAATATCCTGAATATAAAGAACTCTAACACCAAAATAACTCAATTAATAGATGGGCAAAAAGCAAACAGGCACTTCTCTAAAGAAGAAATACAAATACATGAAAAAATGTTCAATCTCTAGCAATCATGGAAATGCAAATCAAAGTACATTGGGATTTTATCTCACTCAAGTGAGAAAGGCAATTATCAAGAATAGCCAGAAATGTTTTATATATCAAACAAGAATCATAAACTAGGAAAGGAATTATGATATATTTAACTCTTAAAAAATTGAAACATCTACTCTATTGAAGACACCTTTAAAATGAAAGTGCTGAATATAACCCAGAAGGAGCAATTTTAATGAATGTACCTAATAAAATCTGATCTCCATAATATGTGAAGAACTATTTAGAAGCAATAGTAATAAGGCAGCTAGCACTACCCCCCACACACACATCATGGCTATCAATGTTGACAGAAGATTAGAAAATACATTTTGGAAAAGAAATTTTTTAAATAGTCAAAAAATGCAAAGGTCCTCAACATCACTTGACATCAGATAATGCAATAAAAAACTCAATAAAATACAAATTTATACCCACTAAAATGAATAAATTAAATATCAAGTATTCAAGAGGATACAGATAAGCTCTCTTTCATTTTTTAAGGGGATATAAATAGTATGGTTCTTTCAAAAATATTTTGACAGTTTATTATAAGTTAAAAGTAGAGCTCACATATGATCTGTTGATTCCCCATTTAGTTATTTACCCAAGAGAAGTAGAACTGTATCAGCAATAAAAAGGAATGAAGTGCAAAAACTTTGATGAATCTCAAAAATGTTACCCTGTAAAATGAAGGCAGACACAGAAGAGTCCAAACTCTATGAATTCAGTTATATGAAATTATAGAAATAAAAAGTAATCTGTAGAAGCAGAAATAATCTATTTGTCTAAGGCTAGGGAGTGGTTGATGGGGTTTGATTTGAAAAGGAAAACAGGGAATTTATGAAGGAAAATGGTACAACATTCTATTTTTGATTGTTCATATAATTACATAGGGCTTACACAAATGTCAAATATCAATCTTCACTTAAAATAGATGCATTTTTCTATACAAATTTCAATTAGATAAAGTATGTTAAGTATGTGAGTATGATCTATTGACATGAACAATTACATGGGAAGGATTTCTTAAAGTTTACCTAGAAACAATTTTATAGTTACAATGAAATTATAAGAAAAGTTCAAAGACCTCCTAATAACCATTGCCCAGATTTCCTGAACCTAAGATTTTTCCAAAAATTTCCTATCATGAATCATTTGAAAGTAAGTTACTATATCATTGCACATTTCTTCTAAATGTATTAATATATTTCTTAAAAGGGAAGATATGGTCTTACATGTTTACAATATAATAATCAGTTTTAATCATTTCCTCTATGTTTTCAAATGCATTTGCATTAAGCCCTTCTATGTGATTTGTCCTTAATGTTATCTTATGGGCCCTGTCTCCTGGAAGGAGGCCTACATGGTGTTCTGTCACAAGACAGAGGCACCAGCCAGGATCCTCAGGGACTAGGGTCCCATCCCCCTGTCCTGTGTTCTGTGAACAGGATATTCTCCTGTGGTCAGTAAAACAGTTTTGTGGCTTGTGAACCTGTCATCTCTTGGGTTCGCAGAATTGCTTGTTACTTTCAATTACTGACCAATAATCTGCCAATTAGGCTAGTAACTGCTTATGCAAGGCTTGGTCTTTGAGATGTATGACTAGCTTAACTGCAAGCATATAAAAGACAGTGTAATATGCAGTAAAGGCAGAAGCAGCTTCCTTTGTGATATGTGCTCCATCTCCTCCAAATAAAGCTCTTCTACTCAGATCTTTGCACAGAGACTGAGTTCCTTTTCTCATTGTTGCTCTGGTATTGCAGACTAGGAGAGTGCAGCAAGTGATGGACTCTCCGGTGTTGCAAACTGAGGCAGTGCAACATTATCTCATCCACGGTTATTAACTACTTTTTTTTTTTTTGCCTACTTTATTGACATCTATCTTTATCATTACCATATCTTAAACATTTAAAGTTTTTTCTTCTATTTTGGTTTCTTATGTTTACCTTTAATATAAATAAACAATGATGGTAGCAATGTAGGTTGGTGGAGTCTTAGAAAATAAATATCTGGGGACATCTATTATATCTTAACAAATGCCTAGACTAGTACATCTAGTACTTATATTTCTGACAGATATATATATATTTCAAAATTTACATGCATGGATTCCCCAGGAAATATTATTAAAAATAAATTCAAGGTGGAAACAACCCAAGTAATCCAGTAGATAAATTGGGATCCATTCATACCATACCACCAATGAAAGTGAATGAACTACTGTAGTTGTGGAATAACATCCATCAATAAAATTAAATAAACCACTCTGCTGAAGCAGCATGGATGTATCTCTTACACATATGATTTGAGTGAAAGAATCTAGACACCAAAGTGTACATGCTGCGTAATGTTAATTCAGGAATTAGAAATAAAAGTAATGATTGACTTGTACAGGAAGAATCAAGAGTAACTATAGAAGGAGACATGGAGTCCTTTGGATTTTTGGTAATGTTTTATTTCTTAATTAGATGGGGATTATGTCAGAGTGTTCATTTTAGGCAGACTCATCAAGCTGAACATTTATAGTTTGTTTACTTTTACTTTGGTGTCTTTTCTAAATTCATCATGGATGAATTCCTGATTTCCTTAAAGACTGCTTAAATATTGAGAAGGCCTTCCATTTTCAATACCTTTGTGGTCAAATTATTTCCACTTTCATTGAATTCATTGGTCCTCACAGCATGACTGTGGAAAAGTAGTTAAATTGTCAGTCATACAAGTAATAACTCACTTGTTAGATGGAAATACAAGTTTTTTGACTCCTAGATTAGATTTTTGGGAAATGTCCATTTTGTCACTCCTTCAAACCATTCTGTAAATCACACTCTGATTCATACCCATTGAAAGATCATTTCGTTCATCTTCAAGCATTAACTGCCATGTTCCAGAGCTAAATTTGCTTTTAAAATAACAAATAAAACATCTGATTAGGTGAAAGTACTCATATCTTAATTCATTTTATATTTTCCTTATATAATAGAGATCCTGGTCTAATTATCAGATGCTTGAGGAATTTAGTTTTGATAGAAATTGTTTCTTGACACTGTAATTGGAGTGGGAAGGTCAAATGTAATACCAGAAATATTTTCAACATTATTGTCTACAATGAAAATGTTATACCAATAATGTGAGTTGAACACTATGGTGTCAAAGAAAGTGTGTTGCTTTAGTTAGGAATCATTGCTCTGGGTTTTTAAAAATATTGGCTTAAATATGAAAATGTTGTGCTATTGAAATTGTGTTTGAGTTACACTAGTTAGAAAGATTGAGATTTTAGGCATGTTACAAAATATTAGTACATATGAAAAGTAAACTTCATAATAGTTTTCAAAATACTAATCTCTGTGATGACATTTAAACTCAAGGATGAGCATTTTTCTGCAACAGAATCTCATCTCTAAAGAAGAGTTTTTAGACTAGTTCTTTCAATAGACTCATAGACTAATTCTTATAAAATCTATATGTTTCCTTCACATCAGAGGAGAAAGAATGGCTTTCAAGTCTCAGATTTGCTATCCATGGCCAGAAGATGAAGTTTCCATTCATATATTGCATTTCACAGTTTTCTTATAAACATCAATCTTAAGCTGACATTCATGCCTGCAATGATTTGCCAAACAGCTGTTTTAAAAGCAGTATAAACCTCAAGGTCATTTTCTCCTAATTATACTCTGTCCCTCAGAAACTTTATTGAAACTTTTTTTTTCAAACTGAGACTGCTGAATAGGGGGGAAAAAACTCCTTTCAGGTCAAGCTTTGTGCTCTGCGACATATTTATTGACTCTTTGTTCTACAGCTGGCCCTTTCATTACCTAGTGCAATGAGAAGGACTCAGATAATAAGTCTGATATATTTAAATGTCCTTAAGTCCAGATTCAGTTGTGAAAAATACAAGAAGGTGCTCACTCTTCTTCTCTATTATTGATTTTGTCTCTTCAGTTTTTCTACCTCATATGAATTGTCACTCATTTTCTCTCTTAGGTGTGACAGTGACATTAAGAAGAATATGTAACATGCAGATAGTTCTAAAAGAGATTTATTCTGAAAGTCAATTGCCAAAGAAGGATTATAAATATATGCAAGTGTCAAGCTACAGCATTTTTTTAAATGTAAAAATTTTCTAAAAGAAACTACTTATGTCAACAAGAATCACATCCCTCCACTCATACATTAAAGAGACAGTATCAAGTAGGCTTTTTAAAGTTGGGAATTAAGTCTAAATACATGTCATCGAGGATCTTTTTTCTCAACACAAGAGTTTATTCAGCACTAGTGCATTTGCTTGTAAATTGTCATCTGTGATGGTATAGCTGTTTGATAGAGAGGAATAAGCACAGCTTAGCAGAAACCTTTAAAGAGACATTGAGGAAGCATGGAGGAGTGAGCTGTGTGATCAGTGCAGTTTGACAGAAACTTGTCTTTCTACAGGCATTTTGTCTCCAAGTAAGAGAGCTATTCTCTGCCTTTGGTCCTGCTCAGACTTGGGGCAAGGCAAAGTTCAAGGACCTGTGGGTAGAAGAGCAGCTGGACTAAAGTTTGGTCGTGACAAAGCAAAGGGTAAAAATTAGCCATCATAAACATGTTGTCAATCTATGCTATTTGATAATACTATAAGGTATATTTGTATATTTGTATCAAACAGTGTACAAGGTTTACTATTTGATATACAACACTCATGGAAGGGTTAACTTAGAGAAGTGGATGGAGGTCATTACTTACACACACATGTTCACATTCAATCTATTCTACTAAAAGGGTCTAATAGCATGGATTTTTTTTCTATATGATATCTTTCCTTTCACTGATAATTGGTAGTATTTTTGCCTATAACTAGAAATTTGAAGAAACCAAAGAACAATAAAAATCAATAGTATCGTATCTTCAAAAAGTTATGTGTGTATATAGCAATTGAATTATTGAATTATTTTCCAAGTATATACCATTAAATCTCAGGTAATATAAAAAATAAACTGTTCATTATTTAAATGGAGTCTTTGTCTATCAAGAATGATCAAGAAATAGATCAAATTACATTCCATGCATGTATGGTTATGTCAAAATGAACCCCACTATTTTTTCTAAATAATGCACTAACAGAAATGTCCAAAACAAAAAAATCTAAGATCATGCATTCAATTGTCATGTCTGTTTAGCCCATTTAAAATGTTTGAGTTAAAATACAGTGTATTGGCTATAACCCCATTGATTGTGATCAATTATAACCCCATTGAATGAATCCTCTTTTTGAAAAATTTTCAGGAGTTTCTCAATGTGTCACCGAATAATATTTACTCAGGCGCAGTTAATGTGTGAAATTTTAGGTTTTGGTTTTCTAGCAGTTTTTATTTCTGTTTGTTGTTTTTTCTTATTTTACCAATGAAATAATCTTTCCATTGAGACACAGTTGTCAATGCATTTTCTAAAACAAATAAAATCTTCTGATATTGGCACTTCATATTCACAGTTCCAAATATCAGTTAAAAATTTGGAACCAAGAGATATTTATATTACATTCTGCATAAAATATATTAAATTCATCTAGCACCAGAGATTTGCCCATAATCCCAGGGCTACAAAGGAGCACAAAAATGGTTAACAGACGGTTGGCTGAGTTCTAGACCACTATTGTCCCACTGCATCACACTGTCCTAGAGGTTAGCAAGGACCCTAGTAAAAATATCAAGGGAAAGTTTAGAAATTTGCAGCATCAGATCAAGTTGTCCTCCTATAAAGGAGAATGGTTCAATGGGCTTTGAAAGTTAAAATCTCCATCATACTGACAGGATAGTGAATCACAAAATATAAATAGTGAAGGAATCTGTTTAATCATATTTTGAACCTAATTTCTGGTTGTGAGTTGTCATTGTTAAGACTCTTTGAGCCATAAATATAAAATAGAAATTTAGATCAATTATAGCCTTTGAAATGACCATGAGCTTCAATATTTTAGTAAATGCTGTGTCTAAGTTCTATATTTTATATACATTGTTTTATCTGATCAGCATAATTCTCTCTCTGGTTTAATTTCTCCCTCTCTGTCTCTCTTAGAGATGACAAAGTAAAGTTCCAAGAATTTAAATTACTTCCCCATAGCTACATGCTTAATAACTGGCTTAGCCAAGATTTTAAATAGAATATTTTTCTCAAGAGATAATGTTCTTTCCACCTTACAGCACTAATTCCAAGCAAGCATAAATATCCATTGTTTACAATAATTAAACACAATTGTAAATGGGTTCAGGCTCTTATTATATCCAAATTTCTAGGGAAACTGAAGTTATCCACTTTGCCACTAGTGAATATATGATATGAAGAGGGTAATAAATGTACTTTCCCTCTATTTCTTCCTGATTCATTTTTTAAGAGTTTACCAATAGTTATACTAAAGAATAAAATGGGAAAATTACTTATAAAGAATTACAATACTAGTAATAGAAGTCTCCTTTCTGCATTGTGCTTTATTAGATCTGGGGACTATTGGCTAAAATGTGATTCAGATAAAGTCCAGACTAATATTTCACATTCTTCTACTCAGCTATTTCTCACTCATTAACACATTTAATATGCAAATAATACTGAAAGATGTGTTTGTTTCAGTGTAAATGCCAGCTATTATATATGTTAGGACTTTAAGTCATTAATACATAACAAAAGGATATTATGTTAATGTGAATTAAATTCATTCTTTCCTATATTTGGAAAAGCAAATACATTTTTACAATTTAAATTTTAGACAATATTGTAGGTGACACTTTTTCCTTTCTGATAATTTCGTGCTTATTCTCACTAGAATATCACAGGTGAATTTTTTTTCCTTTCCAATAAAGCCTTATTGCCACTAATGAAGAAGAACGCAACAATTGACTAACTTTTTTCACATAAGGAAAGTAAATTAGGAGGGTAAGGCTATCATCTTAGTAAACTAATAATAATAATTAGCTGTCCAAATTTACTGCACTTAGCAATTTTAAATAAACTTTAAAGACTGGATTTTGTGTGTAAAATGTGTGGAATGTGCAGTTACTTATAAAGAAAACTAAAAATGAAGGGAAGGAAAAAGTTTAAAGTGTAAGAGACTCAAATTCATTTATTCAGCAAATAACATATGCTCAATATGTAGCTCGATACTCAGTATGCAAAGGTCTGGAAAATGAATCTGACACTATTAAAGATCTTTGAAGTGTCTGTCTTTGGGAGAGTTGAAGATATATCAATAAATGAGAGACACATCAATGAATAACTAGGATGCAAGATGTTGAATTACCAGTATTCATACAGTTTTACAGAGCCTAGGAGGAGGAATTTATTTTACTTTCACAGCTTGAATAATGATTTCACTAGAAGGGGGCATTTTCTCTAGACCTTGAAGATTATTATAGTGTTTTGTTACTTTGTAGTGGTATTCAGACTCACTAAAGAACAGGAGTAAAGCCCCTGGAAAGTGGTTGTTAGGCAGGGTATGTGCACAGAATCACCTCCTTGACAGCACTTGGAACATGTATTGGCACTGTCTTAATAAAATTACAAAATGCTATTAGTATTTATTGACTGGGGGCCTGGGGCTATAAACATTCTGCACACAAAGAATTATGGCACTTCCCATGTGACTTGTGAATATCTTGCTGTACAATAGGTAAATTAAAATTTGTTCATAATTATCTGAGATTATGTATTTAACATATCAGAATTGTAATTGATATGTATACTGAGGGAAAACTAGTAGCTTTTAAATTTCCAGTTGTATTAAAAGTTACTTTACTTCTTAAGAAGACTGAATCACTAAGGTAAGTAGAGCACATAGTATTTAAATAGTTAATACAACACAATTGTACATGGTACATTTGTGGGTGTTCTATCTGTAGTGACATCTCTCCATATAGGCCTATAATTCATCTTTTGGTTGTGTTCTACTTGAGTATTTACATATTGACAAGTGTATATTTGTTACTAATTAATTTTATCTTGTATCATCATTAGATTACATTTAGGATATTGTATTGATCATCACTGAGATTATGTGCATAGGTTACTTTATCTATTAAATTTGTTTGAATATATTTGTGTGATCAAACATTATTAAAAAGTTGATTGTCACTGACCTTATTACACTCAGTTTTGTAAATGTGTATGTAATAAGGTAAATTTCAGCTGAAGACAACACAACTGTTTTGTTTGGATCTTGAATGTCCCCCAAAAGCTTATGTGTTGAAGGCATGATCCCTAGTACATGGTACTTTTGGGGACTTATTGAACCTTTAGGAGTTGGGGCCTAGAAAAAGAAAGTGAGGGAATCAGGGACATGCTAGTGAAAGATATATTATCTATGAATTTAATTAAATAGGAAAGTTGACTTTCTTGCTAATCGAAGGAAGAAATCCCAAATGACACATCTGTAGAATTTCCCCCAAATATATATTTGCCAAATATCAACCAAGAACTTTCTGTCCAAGTTCTGGTTTTATATCATTTTACACACACACACACACACACACACACACATACACACACACAAACACACAAGCACAGACACAATCATAATTCAGAAATAACTTTCTTACCCTAATAAGAAAACTTGAAAAGATTAGCAAATAGTGATATTACACTTGGAAAATTACTTCTGGTAATGGAAATGTTAATCAGATTTATCATATAGATTATTTATAAGTCAAATAGGGTTAATAATTACATGATCTGGGGTTATAACATAATTAGTAATTACATCATCTAAACCCATCTTTTAGAAAAAGTACTCAAATTTGAAGACTAAGCATATTATGCTTGCAAAAAACATTTGTAATTCCCAAATGTAATACATACTTAATGCATGAAAAAAATCAATATGTAATATAAAAATCAATAACACATAGAAATTTAAAAGGGAAGTATTTTTTAGTTCATTTACTTTACAAGGCTTCCCTTTGAAGCAGTATCTATTTTTTTCCCCTTGGCTTACCATAGAAGTCAAAGAATACATATGACTTTGTCTAAGTAACTTGAAGCAGGAAAATATCATGCCTATAACTTTCCACACCACACAGAGGAGAAGGATGCAATGGCCTTGACATGTGTTTTACATTCTGACCTTGTATACAACACAATAATGTTTTGACAGGACACACATCCAGCTGGAGAAGAAATCACCGTACTTCTTCCTGTAGGGGTAATGGGTTTGAATATTTAAAAATAAAACAATTCCTAAACACTCTTAGCTGAATGTTAATATGTATTTGCATTTCTGATTCATTTAACTTTAATTTATTTATTCAATGCAAATTAAATCCACCTTGTTATTTTGCCTAGTGGTCTAACAATATCCTTCCCAAGATTCCTTGTAAGGGAAATGGTGTTGCTCTGGTGTCATCACCCCATCCTTGAGGCATTCCATCTCCAAACATGCAGGGGGAGGAATAATTAAAGACCCTGAAGCAGCAAGGAGTAGCAGCCTAGAACAAACCTAAGCTACTGTAAGAATCCTAAATGAGACATTTCTAATAATGAGTTGACTGCAAAATATACAAATCTATGAAATATTAGCAGTTGACTTGACCTCTATTAATATGTAAGGAGGCAAATTGAAACAGTTTTATGTATGATTCTTTTAAAGCCCACTGCTGTATCAGTACTATCAAATGTGAGTTCTTATTGAATTCAAATACCTAAAATCAAAATCCAAACTCCAACACGAAACAGAGGACTGTTACTTCCATACTTAATAAGGACATTGTTATTACAGTTTTCTGGCAACTTTACCCTACTAAAACATAGGTTTTGTAATTATGAATAGTTTCTATATGACCAATATTAAAGAAATAGACAAATTGATGACATCATTCCAACCAGAGCTAGTTTTCTATACTCAGTGTCTATTTTATAATCAGCAATTCAGTATATCCATTAGAGGAGACAAAAATGATTATGCATTCAGAAATATATTTATTTTAATTTGAACAAGAGAGATTGAGGCAGTATAATTACAGGGAAAAATGTATTACATTACCCCCCTAAAATCAAATGCATCTGGAGAATGTATTGGATCTTTGATTCTGGATGAAAACAAAGATCCCTGAATTTTCTAGAGAATGATAGGTGATTTAAAAAAAATTCTTTTGTTACTTTTAGTTACAAAATATAGTGCACACTGAAACATTATTTTACCATATTTCTGAAAAAATTTTCGAGCTAAAATGTCTAAGTATCTACTTTGATCTATTTAACATGCATATGCAAAAATCAGACTCATTAGGAAAAAGGGAAGAATTGCCAGTCAGGATCTCTGGGGTCATTTAGTTTTCTGAAACAAACTACACATGAGATATAGAGATTTTCATAAAATAAATAAATAAATAAAAGAACTGGTAAGTGAAAAGGCAAACACACTTTGTGACAATGTAGAAGACACTGGCTGACTCTTAAGAATAAAAGCTGAAACAGAGGCAAATTCCTTTCTAACAGAATAATACAGATGAAAAGGTAAGATATCTATACCAACAAATAAAGAGAATATTCACTGACCTTTTGCAGTAATTCAAATATTCAGAAAATCAGCAAGAATATAGAAAATCTAAACAACATGATCAATGAAATTGATTCGATTCAAATTTGTAGAAGCTTTACTAACAAAAGAAGGATACACATACTTTCTAAGTACACATAGGTAATTCACTAAAATTGAATAAAATCTCTCCCTAAAACAATCTTGAGTAAACACTTAAAAATAAAGCTATAGACACACAGAAATCCTATGAAGTATATTTTCTGACAATAATAGGAATAGAAATCAGTAACAAAGTAATCTAGTGCTTGTAAACTAAGCTACATTCATCTAAAAATCTCATGGATCAGAGAGCGTGTCTGTCTCATCAGAGATTTATAAAGATTTTTGTTTGCATGAAAGTGAAAAAAAAGTAAAATTGGTAGGATGCATCTAAAGCAGTTAATATAGTAAAATTTAAAACATAATTTTTAAATAATAAAGAAAAATATGAAATCTGTAATAGAAGACTAAGAATCATGAGAAAGAATAAAAGTTTAACACAAAGTACACAAGTGTCTCTGTTCTTCAGTTAAGGGCAAAAGCACTTCAGAGGATACTTATTTCCATATGGTATTGGTACAAGCAGACATTCAAATGCAAAAGAAGTGAATCTAGATACAAACTTATACCTTCCAGCATATTTAGCTCCAAATGTATCTTAAACCTAAATATAAATCATAAATCTACACTTTAGAAGACAAAGTAAGCGATCTCATGTTCAGGGATGAGTTTTTAGATGTAACATCAAAATATGACCAATGGAAAAAATCATGTTGGCTTTGATTAAAATTCAAAACTTTTCTGTGAATGTCACTGTCATGAAAATGAAAAGATAAGTGGCAGACTGAGAGAAAATAATTGCAAAATGCATATCGTATAAAGAACCTATATCCAACATATACAAAGAAATCTTAAACTCAACAATGAGAAAACATACACACTTATTTAAATATAGACAAGAGATCTTAACAAATGCCTTACTAAACAGATGGCACATAAGTGTATGAAAAGATGTGTGATGTCATATATCCTTGAAGATATATACATCAAAACAAGCAGATAATACCATAACTATTAGAATGGCTAAAAATCCAAGAGGCCTGAAAATAACAAATGCCTGTGAGAATCTAGAACAGAAGGAATTTATATTTGCTACTGGTGAAATTTACAGCCAATTGAATGCAAATCTGGCATTTTCATATAAAGCAAATGTGGTCATACCATACAATCCATCATTTGTGTTCCTGAGGACTTACCTAAATAATCTGAAAATATGTCCACACAAAAAACTGAACATGAACGTTAATAGCAACTTTATTCATGATTGCCAAAAAACTGAGGCAAGTCAAATATCCTTCAGTAGGTAAAGGAACAAATAAATTGTAGTACAATCATACAATAAGATATTATTTAGTAATGAAAATAAATGGGCTATCAAACCATAGAAAAAACATGGTAAAACGTAAATGGCTATTGCTGAGTAAAACTACTCTTTGAAAAGGATACATACTGTACAATTTCAATGACAAGACATTTTATAAGAGCCAAAAACCACAGAGGTAGTTAAAGATCAGTGATTTCTGGGTGTTGAAAGAATGGATAAGTAGCTGAAGAACAAAATTTTTCTTAGGAAGTAAGAACTACTCTGCATGATACTGTAAAGATGAATACATGATATTGTGTATTTGTAAAAAAACTTTAGAATTATACAACATGGAAAATGAACCTTCATGTGAATTTAGGGTTTTAGTCTAAAATAATGTATTTGGTCTCTTGTAGCATCTTTGCCATATGTAGTACAATAAGGAAATAATACTGGAAATGGAGTGGGTATGAAAGGTGTATGGGAATTCTCTGTACAATCTCATAATGTCTTTAAACTTAATGCTATTAGGTAGTCTGGTAGTTTAAAACATAATAATTAAAAAAATTCAACAATATTTAAAAAAATTGGAAGGTGGCAATAAAACTAATGTTTGGTTCTATGAAAATAATAAATAATATTGATGTTTGTCAGCAAGTGTGACCAAAACAAAAGGAAAGCAAATATAAAAATATATAAAAATACCCATTACCTGTAACAGTAATGAAAGGGGGGCTTACTCATAGAATACATGGACATGAAAGTATAAGAGAATGCATCAAATCCTTAAATGCTCATAATTTTAAAAATTTAATAAAACAGACCAATTCCTTGTAACAAATTTCAGATTAAAATTCATAACCTATTTTTCCATAAAACAAGATAAATTACCACACTTTTCAACTCATTTAATAAAGCTAAAATTACCTTAATATTAAAACAAAAAAAAGATGAGAATAGAAAATTTCTGACTTTTAAAAATTTGATTAAAGGCATCTAAAACTCTACCACTTGCATGTCACACAATTCCAATGATTTTCCCATAAAATACAAAACCGGAACGGATGACTCTTCTGGCTGCTGGTATGCAACATTGTCCTACAAGTACTAGATATGGCAAGCAATATGATTAAATTACTTAAGAATTGTATAAATTAAAGCTCATCTTATAAATACCTATGTAAAAAATTACAAAGTAGCTAACATAAAGCTCCCAGGACCAGTGAAAAAGTTTTACAGGTTTCCAGGATAAAAATTTGAAATACAAGTTTATTGCAAAACTGTTTATTATAATAAAATTTGTATTAACAAATACAAATTTATTATTAAATTTGAAATGTTTATTTATTTGTTATAAATAGATTTTAATGATGAAAATGTTGAAATAATTGCCATTTATGTTAGCCTAAAGTTGAAAATTTTAAGTGAAAATATAAGAAAAATTGTGTTGTAATTTTCTGGACAAGATTTATAGACCCATTCTCCTCTGCAACTACCTATTATAGGTATAAAACCTAGAAATACATAAGAAAAACCTTGGAATTTTACATAATAGTGAGAAGTTGAGTTTATTTGAACCCTAGGACTAGATGAACAATTCAAAGGCCAGTAATCTCACATCTCCCACCAACCAAAAGGTCAGAGAGATGTAGTATTACCTCTCCTCAACTACCAATGAAAGGCCGCCTATGTTCATTCACTCCTTACCTACTACACGAGAGGCTCTCTGAAAATAGCAGATTGACCTGGCACTACAGGTCACCAGGCCAACAATCAGCAGCTATTGGAAGCTCTGTTCTTCCCTGCCAAGTCTTAGATCCTATTCTCTGAAGACAGATTCTGAAGCCACTCAGGAGGACTGGCAGGGGGATCTCATGAGGCCCCTCTGAGCAGGAAGCCTTTTTGCCTCAGGCTTGGGATCACCCTAGTCCTCTAGGATATATGTAGACAGATGTTGACAGGATGTTGAACAGCACCAGATGGGAAGACCTCGCCACAAAAGCTTGTTAGTCTCCTTGAGACTCCTTCCCTGCTCAGAGATACTGGGGAGGCCAGGACACATGGAAAGAGTGATCACATGACAACAAGCTGGTCAACCAGGAAAATAATGCCTCTGTGCTCCTAAGGTGACCTTGTCCCCACCAGAGGTATGAGGGTGGCCAGAATTTACCAAAAGGGAAAACTAACAAAACATGGACATCTTCACTGCTTCCAAAATGATACTCCTTTCTGTTATAGAGACACCTGGCAGCATGTCCTATAGAATCTCCTTTGTCATCTCAGGATGTTGTGAGGGGTGACTGAATTAGGTCCTTGAGCTATCCTGTGACAAAGGCAATGCCTCTCCTTGGAAATTTCGGTGTAAAGGGACTGATTAAAGATTGCTCAGTTGCTCTGTTGATGCTCTGTTCAAAAGGAGGTTCTGTGCCAGACATGGAGCTATCAGTTCTTGACCTTGAGGTTCAGACACCAGCTGCCCAGAAGTTGAAATTTACAGATGCAAACTGATGATCTTAACTGGGCTGCTCATACCTATGACCTTGGTTCTGCTTGTTTTGAAGAAACTTTCTCACAATAACACTTTCATGTTAAAAATTATATAATAAACATGCTGAATTGGTTCAGAGTCACTATCTCCTTCCAGGGTTTGCTGATCCACCGGGTCCCAACTTTTTCTTTCTTTGTGTGTCTATTTGTCTTTTCTAATTCCCCAAGGTCTCTCATCCAGTTTCCTAAATTAACAGCCATGCAGGTTGTGGCATCAGGAGGCACAAGCAGAGACAACTAGAAGCCTCAGTAATCCCAGGCAACTCATGTGGAAAACAATGTTGCTGATATAACTCTAAAAATTAACCTACTATTAGTATCACAGCCCACACATGTGACCCTGTGTCTGCATGCTAAACCCAAACAGGGCCACTGCCCTATTAGGGCTAAATTAATACACAGAAATGCAATTTAGGGTCTCTAAAACAGTAGGAAAAATCTCCAACATGCAATGAAATATCACCTGTCATTTGAAGATCCAAAACACAAATTTAATAAGCAAAGACAACAGGCTGATGCAGACAGTAATGTATAATATCACAGGCTGTGTTATCAAACATTGAATATGCTTAAAAGAGTTTTAAAGTGTCCACCATAAAAATGATTCAACATTATAAATTTTCCTCAAAATATAAAAAGCAAATGCCAGCTAAGAAATATAATTTATAAGAATGAAGCAAATGAACTCAAAAAGATAAAAAAAATGAATAAGCTTATGGAAAATCCCAATAATACAGTAGAGATAACAGAGAATATATTCCATAAACTTCAGGACAGATTAATAAAATATGACAAATATGAACAGCTGAGACAAAAACTATATTTAACCGATTATATGAACAGATTCTAAGGAAACTCTTGGATTATAGCAACAGGTATATCATTCAATTACATGAAGAGGAAGAGGAAGATAATGGGGATAAAAGAATATTCAAGGAAATAAAAGCTAAAAATCTCCCAATTTTGACCACAGACAGAAACCTACAGATTTTAGAAACAGAATCTATTCTAAATAAGATAGATCCAAAATAATCCATGTTAAGACATATGGTAATTAAACCGTTGAATAAGCAGTAATCAAACAAGAGCAGTTTGTACATCTATAATTATGGAGTCCCGAAAGAAGTGGAGCAGTAATTTTTGAAAACTTAAAGAAAATTAAGTTGTGAATTCTATGGCTGGCAAAATTCTCTCTCAAGACTAAATGGTAAACTAAAGACATTCAAATAAGGAAAACTTGTTAGAACTCTGCTTTGGAATCTTATTTCAAGGGATTTCTTCAAACAAGAAATTTTAAGAAAAAAAAGTGTAAAGCATCAGGAATCACACAATGCAAATAGCACAAATGTGGATACACAAAGTAGATTCCCCTGTATGATTTAAATCATATTTGATGTTTGAAAGGGTGATACTACAGATACTCAAGACATTATTATGTAAAGGTAACTTAAATGGAATTAGGAACCTAAATTGGACATAAAGAGATCTAAGTGAAAGGGAAGCTTCCACACTTGATTTGACCTTCATATCAGTAGTTTGTGACAAGTCATATGTTCTGATTATAATACTCAGAGCAACCACTACAAACATCTAGGCAAATAGATAAACTATGGATATGGACAAATGATTAAAGAGAAACAAAAATGTCATAAACAGAGAATTCAAGAGCAAACAATATGTCAGATATAATTGCTAATATGTCAACAATTACCTTTAATGTAAATTGTCTAACTATATTAATCAAAATAAAATCATACAAACACACCCCACATAATTAAAAGAAAGGACAGAAATTGGGATAATGCACACACACACACACACACAAACACACAATAAATCTGCTGTATATTTTCACCTCCTTTCAAATTAAATGACTGATATATTGAAAACAGAAAAGATAAATAATGGAAACATTGATGAAGGAATAAGGAGAGGTGACTATATCAATATCACATCAAGTAAACTTCAAAACAAGGAAAAGTACTAAAGTCAGGCAAGACCATTACATTATGTTAAGAGGGGAAATGATTGCCAGCAAGACAGAAGTATATTACTGTGTAGATATCAAATAATAGATTCAGAACACAAGAAGGAAAAAATTGATAGAGTTGAGTAAAGAAGTAGAAAAATCTAAAGTGATAGTTGGAGACTTCAACATCTCTTAGCACAATATAACATCACTGTAAAGGAAATCAATAAATAGATCTGAGTAATCCAACTGATCAATAGTATCAAATTAATATTTTATGACAAAACCCAATGACAGTAAAAATCTTAATGTTTTAAGTATTTATTCAACATTCATCAAGGTAAGAGTATATCTTGGGCTATAAAGTAAACTTCAACAATTTAACATAATTGAAATCATGAAGAGCATGCCTTCTCACCAAAATGCAATTAAAGTTGTAATCTATAAAAAGGCAGAAAAAAAGAGATTCTCCAAGTATTTGAAAATTAAACAAGAGACTTTTATATAATCTACAGGATAAGAAGCTTCTAATAAAATAGAAATGAATTAAAATGAAATTACATGATATTAAGAAGTGTGAGATGCAGCTAATATAGTGCTGAGAGAAAATTTCATAACACAAAGTGCAGAAATAAGCAATGGTCATAAAAGAATCATCTATGTTCTTACCTCAAGAAACTAGAAGAGATAGAAATCCAAACAAGCAGAAGAAAGGAAATCATAAAGAGTGAAATCAGTGGAATTGAACTTAGAAAAAAAAAAAAAGAAAATAGAAGTACAGTAGATTAGATAAAGGGGAATGAAAGAAGGGAGGGAAGGTATTTGGGGACAGGAAAGACAGTCCAGTGGATCTGAAATATCTTTCTGATATACATATATGAATACAACACACTGAATCTCACCATTGTGTACATGTGCAAGACTGGGATCCTAACTAGAACAATATGTATTCTGTGTTTGTATAAATATATTAAAATAGATTCTACTGTCATGTATAACTAAAAAGAACTAATTAAAAAGTTTTTTTAAAATAATCCACAAGAAATTCATGTCAGAAATAAGTGTGGGTAAATGGCAGAAAGATCAGTAGAGCATAGGGAAGTGGGCAGGGAATGGGGAGAGGGGAAGGAAGAAGGGGGATTGAATCAGAACAAGATATATTTCACATTTTTACAATTGTCAAAATGGATTCCACTGTCATTTGTAAATAAAAAGAAAAGGAAAAGAAATGAAAAGAATAAGGGAAGTTCAAAAAAATTCATAAAATAGATAAATTTCTGGCAAAATTGACACAACTTGGGAGGATGCAGGTGGATCTGGTTGTAAATCTGCAACCAGAAAGATCCTAGTAGTGATGGAACAGTTCAGGATTTTTATTACAATGCAATTTACAGAAATCTATGTAAGTGATTAACTATGGAATTGAATGTACACACACACACAAACACACATACACACAAGTGAGTACCAGTAAAACTGGGGAAATGTGAATAAGATCTGTGGATTTTATCACTGTCAATATTCTGGTTGTAACTTTGTATAATTTTAAAACATACTATCATTGAAAAAAGATATGTATGTGGGAGCTCTCTGTATTTCTTGTTACCACCACATATGAACTTATGATTTATTCAATAAAAATTAATCCATGTACAGTTGGCTGTATTACTATACCCAAGAAAGAGAATTTAAAAAGCCCTGATGAATGAAATCAAAGACTTGATAAATAGTTTATATATTTGAATAAGAATGATCAATATTATAAAAATGCCAGTTCTTCACAGTTTGGTCTAAGTAAATTCCCAGTCCAAATTGCAGAAAGATTTCTTTCAGATATCAATAAGCTGAATTTAAAACACATATGGAAATAAAAAGCACCTAGCTGAGCCATAATTCTTTTTAAAAAGCCACCATAATCAATGCAGTGCTGTCTATTGCTGAAGCATTTAACACATAGAACGCTAAAGCAGTCTAAGTTTCCAGAGATAGATCCACACAAATATAGTTACTGACTTTTGGCAAAGCTACAAAAGTAGTTCAATGGAGAATGAATAGTCTTCAGAAAACGTTACTGGAAAAAATGGATGTCCATATGTAAAACTACATGAACCTCAATACATCTCCCAGCTTTTAAAAAAAGACCTACAAAAGAAAAAGAAAAAGTGGGTCAGAGACCTAAATGCAAAATGTAAAAATATAAGATATATAGAAGAAAAGTAGAAGTAACATTGTGACCTGGGGTTAGGCATGAGTTTTTAAGTACAACACCAAAAGCACAAACCCAAAAAGAAAAAGAAAAGAAAAAATGATATATTCAACTTTAACAAAAGCAAAAATCTTACTTTGCCAAAGACACTTATAAATGAAAAGACAAGCCACAGACCAAGAGAGATATATTTGGAAATCACAAATTTGATAAAAAATCTAAACCAAGGAAAGGTAAACTTTCAAAACTCATAAAGGAAAAAAAGAGTACTGACAAAGTATCTGGAGAGACAACTCATTAGAGATCACAGGCAGAAAATATAAGGGCACGAAAGAGTTTCTGACCATTAGTCAGTAGGGACTTCAAATCGAAAGGCTCAGAAACGGCTGAGTCACCCAGGGTCTCTCTCAAGGCATGTTTCTAGAACTGTGCTTTCCCTCCTTCTTCCTTTCTGTTTTTTTGTTTTGTTTTGGTTTTTAGTATTCTGAAGAAATATAAATCATAATTGTGAACCAATGGTAACTAAATAACATTAACCAAAAACAAAGATCAAGGTGCTCCTTGCTTAGCAGACTTCTTTTGTAATTTGTTTTGGTGACTATTCCTTGGGAAATCAGCATGAGAAAATGTTCAATGACTGTTAACCAGTTAATTTTTTCTTGTGCCGTAGTTTGGAAATTTCTCTTACTGAGAAAATAAATAATAAGCAGAAAACTTAGCTTACTTTGTATAAATTTCTATCATTGGTGATATTAAAGAGACTTTAAATTACTTAAAGCAAAATCTGAGATATAGCAAAGAAGACAAAATATAGTATCAAACCTAATGATTTAACAAGTACATTAAACTGAATAATGTACGTATATAAACAGTGCTTAATTTTCACGTATATAAAAATGTATGCTTATGTGTAACCATTTATAAATATAAAAATACATTTGCATGTAATGTTTTAATCTATTAATTTCCCTTTAGTATTTATGCTATAAATTGTATGCTTGAGTTTAAATTTTGTATTACTGATTCCATTGACTATTCAAAAAGAAAAAATATATATATATTGCAAAATAATCAAATGCATATTTTTTGTTTTTTGAACTTTTAAACCACCAAAGATTTTTCATTTTGGTTTAATTTGTATTATGTCAACTTCGTTTTTTTGTTAACAATACGTGTACCTATTTATTATTCACAGTTTCATATTCTGATGGCATTTCACACATGTGATTTATTTTAATGGTTGTTGACATCCAGAATAATTCAAAATCTTCAATTTTTATTGAATTGTAATCTCAGATGTCACAGAAAATGACTCTTTGATTCCCCAGGGCACTACCTGTCACAACATTGTGAATATTTCTATTACATCTGCCATCAATCCTTAGGGAGTATGACCCACAATGTACTCAGAGTCCTTTAAACCAAAATATATAACTTTTTATATTACAGAAAAATCAAGGGGTAGAAGCAGTGAGTCCTTGGAGACAACAGACATTCTGAACATGTGCTGCTGTCTCATGGTCAAAAGACTGGATTTCCTTCTCTTTCTCACTCAACACTGTCTTTTTGCTCCTCTGATGCCATCCTTCTGCCTTAACAATGGGTCTTTTTCTTTCAAGTGAGCTATTCAACTGAATGAAGATAAAGGGAAACTCAAGAGTCATATCTAGGTCTCAATCTTGCCTTTATTATTTCCTATTTATGTAACCTGGAGCAAATTTCTTAACCTGTTTGAACCTACGCTCTCATCTTCAATACCAAAATCTGTTCTGTTCTGAGAATTGTGTCAGATAATATTTATAAAGCACTTAACACTGCCTCACATAAAAGTTAAGTAACATTATTGTATTTTTATATTAATGTTCGTGATTATTTATCTTTGATTTGTTTATTTTATACCAAAGAGAATCATTACTTTTGAGGATAGCCTGGGCTTTAAAATATTTATTTCATTAATATATTGTATTTAATTATTAGTTCATGAATAATTATCAATTATTAATCAATAATAAACAAGATTTAAATTATTAAATATTTTTTATTTTATAAGATAGAACTCTCTTCTAAAATTTTTAATATTTCCTAAAGAGAATAGTGTAGAGAGATAGGAGTTATACAACATACATATATTTATACTTTTAGTAGTTTTGTGTCTGTTGTGATGAAAATATTTTCCAAATCAAGCACATTATATCAAGCATGTGACCTTCTGCTTTATGCATATTAAAGTGTAATGGAAAAAATGGAGGAAAAACTATGTGGGAACAAACAGCAAATATTGGACTAATTATTACTTCATTTTAATGTGATCGTAAATGAAATCTTTCCCTTTTTCAAATTCTGCTGAAATTACATATTGGAGGTTTAAGGAAAATTAATAAAAATAATTTTCATCCCCTTTTTGGAAAGTTGGGGAATGGGAGAATGTAGCCTTTTCTCATTTCCTGATTTTTCACAGTTAGAATTATAATTTAAGATTATATAAAGAAAATGGGAAGATTATATGGGTAATAGGGTTCATAGGGCAAATAGTGCAGTGGGGGAATTATACTTGCTCCAAAAGGAGCAGAGTGTCTTGCACTCCACCTCCATGAACCAGGAATTCCAGAGGAACACGAGTGGTACTTGGTATTCTATTTCATAGTGAAATATTTGTGCATTCATAAACAGTGAGACAGACAGAGGACTGTGAGCAAGACGGGGGTTTATGAAAGAAAAGTCAAGGCTTATTAAGTAAGAAGACTCTTGGATAAAACTGCAGGTTTTCACATACAAATTGAATAATAATGTACCAGCCCTTACAGAACCAAAGACAGCTTCTAAAAACTTCAGTTACTGAATGGATAGTCTCCAATTACTTGGGTTTTTCTGACAAGAGCAAAACTAAATCACATCAGAAAAACATAACACAGAGAACCTTTTCAATGGTTTCTGTTCTGACTTCTCTTCCAATTCACTAATTTTTGTTGCATCTACTTCTATTCTGCTCTTAAAGTGATGCACCGATTCCTTAATTTCAGTTATTCTAGTTTTTTTTCCAGAATTACTTTATATTTTTAATAATTTTAACAACCCTGATGATTTCTCCAATTTATTTTTAATTATTATTAAACATATTCAACATTATTTTGAAGTTGATGTTTGATAAATCTATTTCCTAAATATCCTATGATTAGTTCTATTGTCCATTTCTGTTTTTCTCTTTTTAGTATTTATTTTTTGGCAAAGATTTTTCTTTAAAAAGATAAATAAATTATTAAAAATATAAAGTATCACTACAATTATATATATAAATAGATGAATGTGCTAAGTTTTCTTTTGGGGGGGAGGGGATGATTGAGCTTAGGAGCACTCAACCAACTGAGCCACATGCCCAGTCCTATTTTGTATTTTATTTAGAGACAGGGTCTCACTGAAATGCTTAGCACCTCTCTTTTGCTGAGGCTGGCTTTGAACTCAAAATCCTCATGCCTTGCCTCAGTGATTACAGGTGTGCACCAGATTACAAGTGTGCATCACTGTGCCTGGGGTGGTGGGACTCTCAGCATTCATTCATTGTTCTTGGGTTCATTAAAGTGTGATGTCCTTTTGAATTCCCGTCACCATATTGCAGCCAGCCCAAGCCACTCAGACTGGTTGTAATCTTGTTGTCCCAAAATGTCAGTTTCCTTTCTAACCTCTATCAGTCATGATCATAGTATGAAAATTGTTTTACACATCTTTGAAACTAGAAAAAAAATGGTCACTATTTGAAAACTTCAAAGAAAATGTGTACCCATTATAACAGGTGACTCTTGTATTATGAAATCATACCTTAAAAAGCAGACTAATTTGGAAGAAAAACATGTGTATCTCAGTTAAATTGTGGTGCCTCTCTTTACTTGGACTAGAGCTCAGTTAGAACCTGGTGAAAAATTTGATGGCTGTACCAATTACTCCAGGTGATGACAATTTGCAATTTTTTCAGTGTAAGTTCAAAGCCATCAAGGGAATTTTTGCCAGAATGGGATCTTCTTTTCAGTGATTATAGTTCCTAGATTCTTATTAGACTTCTGGAATTGGTTCTTTTTGCTTCTTGTTTCAGCTGTAGATCTCATCATTAAGAGAAGGCTTCTTGTGTTTGGGGTTATTTGTGCGCAGTCTTCTCCAAGAGTTATGCTTTAAATATGTTTCTGTGGGTCCCTGTTTTTCAATCAGAAGATGTTGCATGAATAGAAGAAAAAAAGTATATCAGCTTCATGCTTCTCTTTGATGCACAATTAAAGCACAAGAATGCTAATTTAGAATTAAAGAGTCAGACTGCCACACTATCAATTTGCAGTTTAATATTGGAAACTAAGTTCCTATTCTTCCCTAAACTTTGAATCAAATAAAAGGCCCCATTACTGCCTTTGATTTCATATAAACATGTCTTTGACACCTTTCACTGCAATGTGATTGTCTATAATTTATTGTTCAGGCCAGTTATTTTGCTATCATTGCCATGGGTTTCAATTAAACCAGGTGCTTAAGAACATACAAATTTAATGTGTTATTTCACTGAATGCAACACTAGACTGTAAAGATGACAAAGAACCCCTGAGCCCAAATTACCCAAGCTTAAGGTAATGTGCTCTGTATTAATAAAGCAGCTCTTACCACAATATTTTATTCTGAATAGTGTAATAAAAGGTAGCTGGCATCATCAAATACCAAGTTATTGTGAATTTGCAGAGAATTTTGAAACCTCAAGCTAGAGAGTTACTAAAATCCCATTAAAATAAGGCATTGAATCAAAGATGATACCATCGCCCCTTATATTGATATAAGAAAAAGAAGCATTGTGCTACTTCTTCCCATTAATTCCATGGTGAATAGCAAAGCTGACGTAAACCAGTTTCTAGAAACTAGAAACATATATATCACATATGATTTAGCCATGTACATAATGTATGCAGTAAAAAAGTATTGCTTCAACCACAAATAAAAAATTATGATGTACCACACACACACACACACACACACACACATATATATACAGTATATATCCATAAATGTGTCATGTTTGCATTAACTAATTATGATAAGATTAGATGTATTACTCTAAGAAAAGTAATTTCCTATTGCCTAGAGGTTAACAGAACAATTCCAGTCTTTTAAGATAATTCAGAGCTTGTTATTAAAAATAGCGAGATGAGAGTTTATGGTTAAAAATAGACCAAGTGCATGAATACATTCTTCCTGAAACCTCAGTAAAATACACTAATTGGATACAAATAAAAAGACAGAAACCCTGGATGGCAGAAGAATAGGAAAAAAGACAGCAGTAATAACACTTGAAAGCTAGGAGGAAGATAGGTAAACATTGACTGAAATGATAGATTGGAAAAAGATGAGATCTAAGGCACCAAACACCCCAGAATTTGTTTTGAGATCAAATTCTTGAAAGGCTCAGGAATTGGTGGCCACTGGAAGCTTTCAAAGTGGAGGAAGTGGGTTCTGAGAACAAGGAGATTCAGATGCCTTTGCTCCGATGGAAGAGTGCACTGTCCTTGAAAGGAGGGTGTGGTGAATTCTGGAGAAAATTAAATTAATCAGAGTGACTGACTGGGTGTCTACTTGCACAGTGAAGGTTTGAGTTATGCTACAAAATGTGCCTCCCTTGTATGCCTCATTGAGAAAGTAACGAAGGATGTCTTTCACCAAAGCAGAAAGTGATGCAAGAAGCAGAAGACATCAACTGTGAGAAACAAAATCTACCACAAAAGAAAGGAAAAGGACATTCCAGGCTGATGTGAAAAGGACATTCATTCATCAGCCTCTGATGAAGCCACTGACTCTGAGAAGTCAGTGTCCACTAAAGCATAAATAGAGAGATTATCCTCAAGGTGTAGGAGTTTAAATACCGTGAGAGAAGTATCATATAATAATTCAGTGATAATAATTGTGAGCAAATGAATTAGCATGACAGAAAAGTAAGTTTATCATTAATTTCGAGAAAATGTTGAATGAGAAAGGAAATGTGTGTATATTGTAAAGTTTAGAGGTGACATCCTTTCACTCATAAGAGTAGAAATGATTGTATTCATTGGATTGTCCTGCAATAATAAATTTAGCATCTGAAAATTATACACATTTATTATCTCATTTTAGTAGGTCATGAGGTCAGGCACCATGTAGCTGAGTTGTCTACTGAAGGTCCACAAGGCGATGAGCTATGTGTGGGCTAGGATGTGATTGTTTCTGAAATAGAGAGGCCTATTTAAAATTTATGTGATTATTGGTCACCTTCAATGGTGGTTATGTGGTTATGTGACTGACTGAGAATCCCGGCTTCTCAATGGCTGTTTGGAGTGTCTCGTCACCTAGCCACCTGCATATCCCTGTAATGAGGTTCTGTCCAAAGGCACTTCATGTCTGTTGACTTCCTCAAGACCAGTGGGAGACTTTCTCCCTAGTCTGCTAATGCAGACTCCCAAATCAGGTAACCTAGACAAGGGAGTGGTAGCCATCACTTTCTATATCACAAAGGTGTTAAGTCAGTCACAGATCCCAGTTATTCAAGGCGAGGTGATTACACAAAACATGCACCAGGCACTGGACATGATGGAGACCAACCTAGATTTCTGCTTATCAAAATATTGAATATGACTTCAAAAAAGTTAAGGTATGGCACAGCATAAAGACAAAGACAAAGAATATGGGGATACATGAATAACACCTCATGTATATTCTATATTCCAAAAGTAGGTAATACGTAAAACAAAAACACAAATGTTAGTCTGAGAAAATATCTTGGGAATATGAAGAAAATATCAGAATAAACATAACAAATCTTTGTTGTGTTGCATATCTAGGAAATGTGATGGTCAGAAACCAGAAAATGTAAGATGCATTTAAATTGAATGACAAAAATAAATTTGACAGTGGAAAATAAATATTTAAATACTAAGAAAGATTTGGATGAAGGAGAAAAAAATTGACTTGTACTTGAATGCAGGGGTTACATAAACAAAGATGAAAAAGCTTCTGAAGATACACTGGCTAAAAGACCCATGTGGGCATCAGCAGAAAAGTTTACACATTTCTAATGGTTTATCTCTGAGAGTATTTCCTCCACTATATGTAGGGTTTTCAAGAAATAAAAATAATGTAGGACAGTTTGTCAGAACACCATACACAATAATTTGTTTTGCTCCAAACAAAGATTTGTTTTGCCCCTTAAGTTCAAATCATAAGGGAATCTTCTGAACATCACTCGGACTTAGGTATCAGACAAGCTGGGAACCCAAGTGGTTTTAAAATACTTCACAAGGAGAGAAGCATCTGAAAATAAAACAAAAGTTAAATTAAGCCAAAGGTGAACCTAAAGGATTTGAAAGATCCAGGGAAGAAGATGGTATTAGATGGTCTCAGACAATAACAGAATTTTGAAACTCTGGAAAAGGTCAACATTCCAAAAGGATAGGATAAAATTATTCTGAAACGATGGTTTTTTTCCCTCTCTGGGAGAAAGTTTTGTTATCTTCTAACTCAAGTAAGACAGCTAATATTCTCCCTGATATTTCATTATTAATTTTTCTTTTTCCTTTGCTTAACAAATTGGTCAGCCAACAATAAACAAGACACAATTGTGCCAAAAAAGCAACATGAAATTATCACGCTTGTAGGCATTCTTTTATCAATAAGAAAAGTCCTTCTAAATCTGCCTATTGTGATAGGGCAGGAAATTTGGGGCAGAAGGAAAGATAAAGAAATGTATAGAAATAGGGATAGGAAAAATATTCACCCAAACCACTAATGCAATGAAGCTTGAATAGTATAGAAATAACACATCAAATATCATAAATTCCTACACCAGTGTGTTCAGTAAAATCCAAGAGACAGAGAATGAAACAAAATATAATAGTTGAAACAAACAAATAAGCAAAACAGATAAAATTAAGGAAACACTCAAAAGGCTTTTCAGAAAACAAATACAAGAAAACTGCAATAGTAATGAGTGTGTGATCCACAGAACATGTATGTACTTGGGGAAAAGACATGGAGAACTGCCTCCTGGACAGAGCTGAGCATCACCTTGCTTATTTCAGTGGGAAGTGTTGGAGTGTTAAATATTACATCAGTTACTAATTCCAATGAGGGCAAATGTTAAGGATAGCAAAACATTTTATTTTACATCATATCTAGACATCTTAATGGTGAAATGTGAACTTAAACAACAATGAAACCTGTCCTGTTAGTTCATGCCTGTAATCACAGCAGCTTGGGAGGCTGAGGCAGGAGGATCACAAATTTGAACACATCCTCAGTAACTTAGTGAGGCCCTTAGTGAGATCCTGTCTCAAGAATAAAAAATAAAAATGTCTGAGGAACCACAGCTCAGTGGTTAAATACCCCTCGGTTCAATCCCTGGTACCAAAAACAAAACCTAACATAAAACAAAACCCCACAATTTATAATAATAGACACATTTGCTAATTGTGTCATAAATTATAACCAGATGTATCCAAAGTCACTATTTGTTTGTAAATGTTATGCCTGATTTCCCTTTGTGTCCATTTTGAAAAATTGTGTCTCTTTCAATTTGATGAACTTCAGTTTTCAAATTTGGTATATCCTAAATTCAGATTCTCAAAAAACAGAATGAATTTTTGTTAATAAATAATACTCAAAACTAAATAAAATGTGTTCATCCACATAGCAATGTTACTATAAATTCCAAGTGTGCTTTAAAATACAAGGGTACATTCTTAGCTGATCTGAAAAGATTCAAATGGATCTAGATGCCATGACAAACTGAATAACATACTTTCAAATGCTATGTGAGTCTTTCAACAAACTAAAATAGAATTATCCAAATTTTAATACAAGATTTTAGAATACTGAAAGTAAATTAAGTTCTCAGACTTTTTGGCAATTTGTAAAGCTGGGTTTTTTTCTGATTTTTTTGTAAGACATAGAATAAAATTATCATTTCCTTCAAACTGTAGAGACCAAAACAGAGGGACTGAAGACACTTGAGAGAAAATGAAAACTCCAAAAGGTCCCATTAGAAAACAAGGGTGGATAAAGCCTTCTGGCTAATTATGGTCCCTAAGCACAGAAGGTCAATGCTATTTTATGATAATTCCATTTTTTAAAGCATACCAATATGAAAACTAAGAGATGCTGCTCTCAAATGTCTGTGACAGGTGCTTCTTTGCTCTTATTTAGTAAGTGCTTACATTATACACAGGACAGATGAGTTTCAATATAATACCTATGATTATAACCTTTTAATATTAATAAGTTACATGTTCCATGCACAGGTTTGAAAAATATTTGTACTGTTCATTTTTAATATATTGGTCATTTTCTTTTCTCTCTTTTTTTTTTTTTTTATCTTTAGTACTGGAATTGATCCTAGTGACACTTAACCACTGAACCACATTCCCAGCCTGTTTTTTATTATTATTATTTTATTTGAAATGGGATGTAGCTAAGTTGTTAAGTCTGAATTTTAACTTGCTATTTTCCTCCCTCAGCCTCCTGAGCCACCAGGATTACAGGTGTGCACCATCATGCCTGACATGTTGGTCATTTCTTAATGCTATGGATGTACCATAAAGTTGACTATTTTGAAGTAAGGTGTGATTTGTTTAAAGCAGAAGAAAGGGAAGCTTTTGTATTAAGATAAGGAAAAATATTTATTGAAATATAGATTTAAGGAAGTTATTATTAATTTTCATTATAATCCAGGGGCTTCAGCGCTGCGGCTTCAGCTGAGATTTACCCGGGAGCGGAGCTGCTTGCCGGCCCCAGCGGGGAATTTGGGCCCGGTTGGGGCCATTCTACAGCTTCCCTGGCGGAGAGACTTCATTTTTACCTCTCTGAGCCCTCGGACCTAAGCCCACCCCTTTCGCGGGGACACAGTGCGGCATCTCCTGGTTGCCTCTGCCCAGAAACATTGATCATTCCTAACCTGGAGGTGGTGAGATAGCGGCTATCTTGGTTCACCACTTGATCAAGCACCTCTCAAACATCTGGTGAGTTGCTGGAAATCTGCAGGGATGCTCTGGGTCTTTACAGGAAAGTTGCAATCCCTCTGATTTGCACTACTAGAGGGGAGGATATATGAGCAGCATGGGAAGACACGGGAAGAAAGTGTCCCAAACAAACCTGGATGGTGCATCAGGAGACCCTAAGGACAGCACGGTAGAGGGAATGACAGAAATGGAGTTCAGAATGTTCATAATTAAAATGATCCGAGAAGAGAATGAGGTGACGAGAGAGCAGATTCAGGCTATGAATAATCAGCTATTAGAGCAATTTCAGGAAGCAAAAAATCATTTCAATAAAGAGATAGAAGTTCTGAGAAAAAAGCAAACAGAAATCCTTGAAGAAAACAAGGAAATGAAGGAAACAATCAACCAAGTTAAAAACTCAATAGAAAGCATAATTAATAGAATAGATCACTTGGAAGACAGAACCTCAGACAATGAAGACAAAATATTTAATCTTGAAAACAAAGTCGAACAAACAGAGAAGATGGTTAGGAATCATGAACGAAACCTCCAAGAAATATGGGACATCATGAAAAGACCAAATTTAAGAGTTATTGGGATTGAGGAAGGCACAGAGATACAAACCAAGGGTATGAACAGTTAAACTATTATAAAAACCTCTGCTTAATGAGAGAATGTCTCAGTTAAGAGGTCCTTATTATTTTCATTTAAATTAAAAATGTATCCTCCCCCACCCTTTTATAATAGACTGAACTAAACATATATAAGCCATTTAAATTCTTAATGTTCAGATACCAATGGTGATGTGTAGAAAAATATCCAAAACAAACAAAAATAACGGACTAACCATTCTATAGCAATTAAAAAGTTTGTGTCAAACATGGAGTACTAATTCTCTACCAGCAACCTGGTGAACAAGTGAAATCAACATCATGAGTATTTTGATAAATTAGAAAAATTATAACAGAAAAATACATGTCTTCATTGCTATCTGCTTCAGAGATGCAATAGCTATTGATCATTTTGAATATGAAAAGAGAATCTTGTTTGATTCTGGGACTTAAACTCAACATGGTTTTATTAAAATTGAAAGCATTTTAGGAGCTTTCAGCATTTTTGTTATTTTCATTTGATTACATGATTTGGATATGAACACAAATATTTTAAACTACATGGACAGTGAAAACCACTAAAACTAATATGCATGGACATTACAGTGATATATTTTCCTCTAAAAGCAAAGATATTGAATTTTCATATTGAAAAATTGGAGCTTATATATTTTGATGAAGCTTAACAATGTAGTAAAAATAACTGTACACAATTTCTGATTATAAATTTACCTTATCTACTTTAATAATGCTTGATGTTTTGTAACTCTCAATGCATATCAATCAGTAAATTAAAATAATTCATAAAAATAGCTTCAAACAAAATGATTGTTATTAGCTAAATCAAGGAAGCATAAGCTGTCATTTCCACTAACAGACTATAATAAAAATACATGTCAAATATAAAAAACTACTCATTAAAACTTTGGACGAATGCATTTGAAATTATCAAAATGTTCGCTTTCCAAGCTTTAGGTTTAACATACCATTTCCTGAGTTGTATGCAAGTGTGCTGCACTAGCTCACCAATCAATTTAAATTGACATTTTGTTAGAACAGGAGTATTTGGGGAATAAAGGATGAATACCCTTTCATCCTTACTCATAAATCAATTTTATTCTCTGCACAAAATGTGGAAAATTCTTTAGCTCCTGTATTAAAATACAGTCCTAACAAAAATAACTACATTTTTCTTCTCTTGTCCAACTTAAACCATCCATAAAAAAGTGAGCAAAAAGTATATCCCAAGAATGATTTTGCAAGCATCCGTATCTTCAATACTAATTGTGAGGAAAAAAAATTATTACCAAAAAAACATAAATTTTAAAAGACGTACTTTGTTTAATAACCAGAGCTGTTGGTTGATTAGTAGAAAATCTAATACGGGTACATATAACATACTTAAATATGGAGCTCAGTTTTATCTTTAATAATTCTAATCAGTCTTTGTGAGTGTTATGAGGGAGCAGTGATACAGGATTTATTCATTTTGCTTTCCTTCTGGAGAACCTCTCATATTAGGAAAAGATCCTGCCACTGAGCTATGTCCCCAGTCCTTTCTATTTTTATTTTAAGATAAGGTCTAACTAAATTCCCAAGGTTGGTCTTGAACTCTCATTTCTCCTGCCTCAGACTCCTGAGTGGGTGGGAGTAGAGTCAAGCACCAATACACCTAGCTTGAGAAAATGCTCATCAGAAGCATACTGTGTACTGGTTTTTGAAAAGTTATGTGTGTTTTGACTTCATTGTTTTAAGTTTTAACCATCTGAGTGATTCATTCATAATTTACCGTTCATTACTGGAAGACATTCTTGGCCTTAAAATGCTTTAAGTTTGTAGATAAGATCTTCTAGCCAGAAAATGTAGTAGTTTTTAGGCACACATATAGTATTTATTTTTCCCCCTCCAAAAATAGAATACAATTCTACTCTCCTTATGTGTTGGTGGTACTAAGGGACTCACTTCCACCCATTAGAATGCAATAGAAGTGACTGGTTGATGCCTAAGCCTCACATGCAAAAGGTACTCTTCATTCCTCCTTATTTCTTCCACTGGATCTCTTTTCTAGGTAAGTGACTTTTATGTCTTTAGGATACCCAAGAAGGCCTATGGCAACTTTGATGCCTATAGACATAGTCATGAGTAAGACATCTGGGAAACTGAAGAATCCAGACCCATCATGTGTTCCAGATGGTACAGCCCAACCAACATCTAGACAAAGCCAGAAACACCCATCTGGGTCACTCTGGATTTTGAACTCTCAAAACTGTGTGACATAATAGATATTTATTGTTTTGCATTGTGGGTTCATTCCACAAAAAGTTATTTATTATTTTATTCAAATAACAATTGGAAATAAAAACGAGTCCTTATTTGAAGTCTAACTGAAATAGAACTCTTATTTCTTTCCTGATAAAAAAGACCCATGAATCATTTTGGCTCTACTTTTTTTTTCTTAAATATTGTGCCATTTTTGCTCTGTATTTTGATTCTGTATATATATTTCTAAATCTTGCAAGATATTATTGTCATTGCTGCTACTGCTTGAATTATTGTTCATTTATGCAATGTTCTGAAGTTGTTCTTTTACTCTCTGAAATTGCATTTATTTTACCTTTATCATTCATGTAGATACTTATGACAGGCACAAAATTCATGGTTAACAATTGTTTGTTTGCTTGAAGGTATAATTTTATTTTCTTTTGGCATTTTTTTCTATTAAATCCATTACCATTTTACCTTTAGTTGCTTTGCAAGTAATAGCCTTGTTTGGGCTGTCCTCAAAATTTTCTGATTTTGGTTTCAAGTAGTTTTAATATTGGACTGGCCAGTTTTTCCTCACTATAATGAAATACTTGACACAGATAATTATACACAAAAGGTGGTTTACTTTGCTTACGGTTTTAATGGCTAATGACAAATGACAGATGGCAAATGGCTGTGAGTCAGAGCAATCCCAAGCCAGGATGTAAAGAGAAGGTAAAAGACAGGCTTGTTCCTTTTATATCGACTCTGTTGTTACACAACCCAGGGGTTGTAGGAGAACCACCTTCAGAGACCATGTCTGCAGTGACCTAAGAACTTCCCACTATGTCCTACCTGATAAGGATTCCACCACCTCAGTAACATCACTCTGGGGACCAAGGCTTTAATCACATGAACGTTAGGGGGACACAATTAAGTTATAATGAAACTATAATAACTATGAAATGTCTAAGAAGAGTTTATGTGCATTTATTCTATTTCTAATTCTCATGCTTTTTGAATTTTGGTACCTTTTCTCTTCGAACATTGCTTTGCTTTACTCCTACAATTTTCTTATTTCCATACTTAAGAGCTGACTTTTCCACCAAATTAGTAATTGTATTTTCAGTTGTTTTATCTATTATAAAATTATCCATTGAATGTTTCACTTCAATTATAATATTTTTCACTAAGGTCAATTTTTAAAATTTATTTAAAGTGTCATATTTTTTACATAAAGCTAATTTATTTTTGAACTAGGCAAAATTTCTGTGTGATTCAACACAGAAAATCATTTATACTTTAAGAAAGATGTCAACATTCTTTATTTGAAGTATTGGTTTAGTCTTTACTTCCCTAATCTGTCTGGAATGTGTCTTTTTTGTGGATGATGCAAAATATATTTTTAAATGGATAATTACATTTTACTTCCATTTCTTTGTAAAATGCTTCCTTTTTCTCTGATCTTGCTTGCAAATTCAAATATGTATTAACATTTTTCGCATGCTGATATCTGTCTCTGGACTCAATATTGTATTTCATTGACAAATTAGTCTACCACCTTTCTGAGAAACCCAGTATCAATTGTCATGGACCCTGATATATGTAACATCCTACTCCTTCAAGAACTTCTTTTCATTTTGGTTCTTTACACAGTCATATACATTTTTAAATTGCTTTAAAACTAGGTAAACTTGGGGAGAATTTCAACCTTTACAATATTAAGCTTTCCATTCCATGAATCCGACATATATCTCCATGTATTTAGTTGGGTTTTCTTCAAGGTCTGAAAATTCTTGTTTGTAAATGAAGGTGAAATTATTTTCTCATTATAAAATTATTTTTAACAATCATATTTTTCTGCTCAGAAATGTGATTTTAAGTCTAAGATCTTGTATTTGTTCATAGCTATTGGAGACTCTGGCAATGACATTAAGTCTAAACTATACTTTTGTCTATTTCACTTTAGATGAGCTTCAAGGAGTAGGGACTCATTCTATGGGAGAAAAAGTAAACTCAAGGACTAGAAATACACTTTTCTGTCTTTTTCTCACTAAGCACTACCTCAAGTCATGAAGTTACCTTCAGGACCTAGAGGGAATGCAGGTTAGGTTTGAGGCTTCACTTAAATTGTCGTTCATCAGCCTAGGTTCAGACAGGGAGGGAGAGATAATTGCTTCCTCAAAGTAACTGCTGTTTTCTGTAAATCTTCACAAATAGCATGCATGCCATTACTCCCATGAACATCCAAGACAGACTTTGCAGGGATGCTCATAGTAAAGCAGAAAATCAATGACCAGGAGTAATTGGTGTGCAGTATCATTTCATCACAAATTCAGTTGACAGGTTTTCCATTTGTATTGACCACGTGTGTGTGTGCTCGCGCTGCAGATGGAAACAATGCCTTTTCTTACTTATTTATTTTTATGTGGTGCTGAGGATTGAACCCAGTGCCTCACACATGCTAGATGAGCACTCTACCACTGAGCCACAACCCCAGCTCCTGACCACTTGTTTTTGATCTTTTGTTTGCAAATATTAGACAACCACTTAGAAATTTTTCATTTGATTTTAAGATTGTAGGTTAGCATGGATTTTGATAATAGGACTAAATAGCCAGAAATTTGAAATGTTTAAGGACAATATTAAATTTTGTATTGAGAGAGTTATTTGATTAAACAAGATTTAGGCAATTTTAAACATTATTCCTTGGCAATTATTGAAATGCTCATCTCTGAGTTCCTGTTTTCCACTGTTATTCTTGGTAGTCACAATTAGTTGTATTTGGATATTACCTCTCCTTGCCTTATTTTAATCTTCAAATGTGTTAAAAATTTATTAATAACTTAATTTTCTATTCCATGAACTGCACATTGGTAAACTATTTTAGATCATTTCCTACCAAATGGTAAGAAAGTATTTCCTTTGTAATAGGTTGATGATGTGCATTTGGTAATTTACCTTTTTCCTCTTTGCTTTCCTCTTAATTAAATTAAATCATCATGAAATTTGGGAGACATACTGTATCATTTTTTGAAAGCAATATTTCTTTATTTAAGATATTTGTTGTTGTCATTGAGTTTTTCAGAAAATGTAAGAATTATTTAGACACAATATTAGGATTTATTTTTATATTACCTTTCACTTATGAATGCATTTATGAATCTACAATATATTTTGGTGGGGGACACTCTGTTAAAAGTTTAGGAATAAAGCAAAGCAAAATTTAACCCTGTGATAAAATCTTTGCATAGTAGACCCCTATGCAAAAATATGTTCATTGCAATGAATAATTATAATTAATTTATTTCTGCAGGTTCATTTTTTAATTATAAATTTTTCTTCACCAAGGTCTTTAACTTTTTTGAGGTTTTTAAACAATTTATTTATAATTTGGAGAACATTCTCAAATTTAATGAAGAGTGAGTTCCTGAGATCTGTATTTATCCATAATACTCCTTTAATGCCCTCAGAAATTACAAACAATTTCACTGGAAATAGCATCTTGAAAATTTTCAAAAATCTCAACTGAAATACATTTGATTTTGTGTGTGTGTGATTTTGATCCTATTCTATGAATATTTTCCCTCCTTTTTTAAATACTTTTCAAAATGTTCCACATAATGGTATCTTTACATCAGTTTGTTTGACCATTTAGCACATTTTCAAACCCCAGATTTGCTTTTCAATATTCTCTTTTGTTTTGTTTTATGGTTTATAATCTCTTTCCTGATGTCTAAAATATTTTTTCTTGTGCTTTTTATATATTACTTTGTTCAAACTATCCCACTTCTCATTCTCTCTCCTCTTTTCTTTCTTTTTTTTCTTCCATTTGAATATTCATCATTCAACCAGTATTCGTTGGTTGGTTACAGGTGAACTCCTTTCTGACTGTTGCTATGTCTTTATCTATTTGGAGTTTTAAAAAGATTATAATTATGCATTAATAGTTTATTTACCTTCTCTTCTGAGCTGGCCTACAACATGATATACATATAATAAGGATTTTATGTCCACAGCAATTTTGCCTTTGTTGCATTACTGATTTATCAACATCTTGGCCTTCTCATTGTAGCCTTATATTTAATAAAGATATTTGTTTTCTTGAACATTTTATAAATATCAATATACCACTTTCCAGAATTTGTCCATTTGGAAATCAGTATTCTTATTACAGCTTTCTCATCATCCAGTTTTTTTTTTTTTTGCCTTAATAGAACTCAGAGTAGTGTTTGCATGTAATCTTACCATTTGCTATGGACCAAGAGAATATGGCTTATATTTAATTTTATTGATGTGTTTCAGGTCCTGGTCAAGTGCTTAGGTGAAATCCCTTTTCATCTATAATTCCCAGCAGTTACCTGTTTTCAAAAAATCCAGAGTGATCTGCTCTATCACAACCTACTTTCTGGAGACAGCTTCCTCTGGTTCCAACTCTTTTATTTCCTCTCCCTTCAAACTTAAAATTCCTCATGTATTTTTTTATGATCCCTTTGCAAATAGAACCTATTTTATTTTTGTTGTTTTTTTCATTCTTCATGTTCTAACTTAAATTCATAGCCTTCAAAAAGATTGATGTACGGATGAGACAATATCTAAAAATTTCTTATTCCTACTTTTTATCTGTTTGTGCTCAATTTTAAATCCCTGAACTTTACCTAAATCTTAGGTCTGAGTCATCCTAGTTCTCACCACATCATTGAAAAATAATAAATAGCAATGAGAACATATTAGACACTAGAAAAATACTTTTTCTGGTATTTAGCAATTGATATTTTAATATTAAGAGAATAAATGTTCTACTACTTCCATAAAACGCTAGACTGAAGTAGCTTAAACTGAGTTTCTGTCGCTTGGAAGTATAATAGTGCACTTACATAAATTAAATATATTTTAAAATGTTCACAGAAAGTATGTTACTACCACTTATAAAACAAAACCACAATATTATAAATTATTATCATGAAATTTTGTGTAAAGATGTGTTAACTAATAGTGATTTCCCACTCAAAATGCATGTAATAATGGGCTGCTCAATTCTGCACTGTTCATTTTTTAAACTGAATTGGAGAATAAAAGAATTTTATTAATCTATTAAACAAAGAAAACATGCATAGCCCCTTAGACAATGAAGAAATTGAGGGCTTTTGGAACTCTACTCCAGTTCCTAAGTTGCATTTGGCATATGAATAAGAATGCATGATTTTTGACTACCCAAAATAATAAACACCAAGCACCGGGATTACTACTAATTATACTGCCTTCTTGAGTCTCTGCACCTGTTCGGTTTTGTTTTTGTAAGCTGAGTACATTCTTGCCCACTTTTTCTTTTGCCACTTTGTCATCTGAAGCACATATCAAAATGGAAATATCCCCTCTTGTCCTGGAAAAGTTGTACAGGAGATATTACTACTTTGACCTTTTCAATATTCTCCTTCTTGACTGGTTGTCTGTTCCAATCATAGGTTATAGGGTGGTAAACAGGGAGAGGTGGCAGGGCAAGCGAATCATATTACAGCATACTAAAAAGGTCATAGTTGGATGGTTTTAGCTTCACAGAACATGAAAGACAGGGGGAGAATAATAATGTTTGAAAAATGAGTAAATGTGATCTCATGATTTTTTTTAAGAAGTTACTACTGGTAGAAGCCAATGATCAATTTATTTTTATTTATGTTAATTTTAATTTTTGGACCATATTTAAAAAGTCACTAGGCATGCTTTTACTGCGAATTTAATATAACTTGTTCCATTTCTCTTATACTTAATAATGCATCAAATCGCTTTGAACTGGAAACCTTTAGTGTATTAGACAGTATTAAACAAAGCAATGACTAGGTAGTCATATGAATTTCTCCCTCTCCTTTTCATTCAGAAGGTGGCTGAAAATACCAACTAGCTGGCCCAGATGGAAGATGCACATTTCTTGGTTTATCTAGCCTTTTCAAATTTCCCACTGCTGGGTCTATGCTCCTGCTTGTTGCATAGATAAGAGGACTGTTCAAAGAAACACTGCTGTTTCTTTCTTAGAGGAATACTTTTTCAAGAGTGAAATACACTTACACAAAAATCAGTTGTAGAGGTCAATCTTTTTCAAAACACGAATAGGTATTTGGGCTGAATGCTTCCAGAAACTGATTTTAAAACATTATACAGGTGTAAACTAGCCTCCTGTGTTGCAAGTTATCATCTAGAGATGAAAACTGTCTTTTCAAACTATGAAAAAAGTAGTACAATGTGACGACTGAGTGTTATTAAAAATGCTTCCTAAATTTTCACAAATGAAAGATTCAGTTACCTAATACCAACCACTTATCTGTCAGCTCAGTTCACTCTCTTTTTTCAGGAATACATGTCAAGGGGGCACCCCTTACCAGGATTTCTTGTTGTCCATAACAAAGTTGATACAATGCTAAGACTGGAAGTCTGCTAATGGCTTTTACTTACAAGTCCTTAGCCACATCTCCTCAGCATACTTCTCTGCATAAAAAGAACAAGGAAGTGAAATCCAACCTTGTAGATAGAAAATAGGAGCTATAAGTATGTTTTTAGCAGTGTTAATAAGTACTCTCAGGGAGTATTAGAACTTGAGAAAATATACTTGGTATCTAAATATAGGTCCACTTTATATTCCAAGCATTAGAGCCACCTATTTTTTTTCTATTCTTTTATTTTTCTTTAGGTTTTATTGATTTTGTTTGGTTGTCATGTTTTGCCATGAACCCAGGGTCTCATGCATACTGGGCAAGCAGTCTACCACTGAGTCACATTCCCAGCTTCTTTCACATTTCAGCAAGGTTGTAAGGTACACAGAACTAAAGGACTTCCTGTGTGGCCTTTATATAGTAGATGAACACTCCTGGACTGGAAATGGCTAAGGAAGACTGCCCCTGATGAATGGCGTAAATAAATATCCATACTTGCTATCTCGTCATCTATGTGAAATGCCTGCATTGTATCACCAATGTAACAGTACTTATTACCATGTGACTTGTATTTGGAAAGCAATTCATTCCAAGTTACAAAAACAAAATTCAAGATAGCTTAAGTTGAAAATTTTAATTTATTAAAATGATTTTAGTGTGGCTAATGAATAATAAGAATGATAATAAGTCAAGAGTTTAGGAAAAATTATGGCTAAGATAAAATATTATCAGAAATAATTTAATCTTATTTGTGGCTCATCTTAACAACCTCCAATTTTGCCTTCTCTAAATGCACATAAACTTATTTTGCTTTTCTGGTCAACATGATTGAGAACTTAAGAAAAGAGAAGAGTTTAAACACAAGGTATTTCATTTCAAATCAAATTTATTGGGCAATGTCCTTAATTAGATCTCTTTAGTCTCTGTCAAGCTATATCGTATCTGGGTAGTCTTATCCCAGGTTAGTATTCACCCAGGGTTCTACCAAAGATAGACAGGTGGAAGAAAGTCACAAAATAATACATGTACTGCTTCCTGACTCTTCCTATCAGAGTAGATTTACCAAAGAGGGTTTGGGTCCAGAATTGGGGCAACACCTATTCTTTAACTATATTATGCATATATTTTTTCTCTCTTTCAACCATGTGCTAAGACATCATTTTATTTATCTTTATATTGCCAATTTCCATGGGTACCCAACATATATTAAGGGATAAAATATTTATTGAATGAGCAATACAAATTTAAATATTCCTGACAATGTATAATTACTTGCAAATTTCATGAATTCTGTTTATTTTCACCTGAGTCACTTCATTCAGTGTTTGTTTAATATATATAAATATATAAAATATCCTCTGACATTTAGTTGCTTCCTCAATGTAAAAGAAACCTAAATTTGTTCTGTTGATCTTTCCTCCCTTATAGAGACATTGAAAACCAAGGATTTTAAGCTCATCTTCCTGTATATAAGTGGGTTCAGGTGAGTCTAATCAATTATGCTCATCTGCAACTGACATAGAAAAAAACAGGCCAGAATCAGGGCATAGTAAAGAATAGTCTCAAAATAAATGGTGGTAGTTAAAAGTCATTACATATCCTATACTGCCCTACCCCAAGTGGTTAAATTAACTTTAATCTCATGGCTATTAAGAGACACCTTTTTCTTTCATTATAGGTATAAAAAACACAGTGACTTTAGGTCCTGCTAATAGCCATTTCACAAACTTGGAAAGAATACAGCAGAGGTGAAGCTGGCATGATACACAAAGTGAAGCCGAGAGAATCTTGAGGAACAAAGCAAAATCCCAACTACTCTATCTGGTACTTGCCCTTCTTTTGAATGTCCTGCAGTGTGAGATAATGTTATCCATTTTTCTCCAAACCTATACGAAAAAAAAAATAGTCTTTTTAAAAATTTCATAGTTAAAGGCAAGCCAATGAGCACATCTTGCTCTATGTATTTTTGCCTCTAACTTTCAGTTTAAATAAATAAATAGTCTCTTTAACTACCAATGTCTTAAAATACATATATTGGACTCCAATGGTTTTTTATTCCACTTAGAGTGATTAACAGATAAATTATTATTTTCCTTACCAATATCAGTTCAAAAAGTGTGTTGTCCATCATTAGGGTTAAAACAAACAAACAAACAAACAAAAATGAATGAGCCAGGCCCACTGGCGGGGCATGCCTTTCATCCTAGTGGCTCAGGAAGCTGAGGCAGGAAGGTCAGGAGTTGAGAGCCAGCCTCAGCAAAAGTGAGGTGTTAAGCAGCTCAGTGAGACCCTATCTAATAAAATAAAATACAAAATAGGGGTGGGGATGTGGCTCAGTGGCTGAGTGCCCCTGAGTTCAAACCTCAGGACCCCCCAAAATTAATTAATTAAATTTTAAAAATAAAAATAAATGAAAGAATGCTTGCTATTTACCTAATATTTTCAATTTTGAAAACTGAAACTATTCCAAAACAATTCTTGCCTCTCAACATAAAAACAATCTAGATTCATTTAATGAGTCTTTGACTGTGATTATTATATATATTTCAAAGTAATTAAACAGGGTTTTCCAGAATCTTATAATTCAGACTTTTATTATGTTGACATCTGTTTTTCCTGATTATTTTATCTTAATTGTTTTAAAAATTCCATTCTTTTCTCAAAATTGTGTATATTTTAGGCATTTTTTTAATTTCAGCATGATCATCAAAATTTCATTTTGTGATGTTTGTTTCTGAAAGTTTCTACAGAGAGAAGGACTATTTAGTGATGATGTATTTAATAAAGCATGAAATAGTTAATAATACAAGAGGAAAAGCAAAATCTGAATGTCATCCCAAATAACCTGTAGAATCGAAATGAAAATGGACTTTGGTAGTAGGTACCCTTCTGCTTATTATCAGGCAGGAAGTGGGAGCCGAGCATTGTTTGTCAGGCTGTTTTCTGAATCATGTTAATACACACAGCAATGAAATCCTTTATCCTAAAATGCATCTTTGCACTTTAAAGTTGGAAGCAATAGTCAACTGATGAATATTTTAAAGATGCAACACGAGAACTTTTCTTGTAGGGCAGGCGTAAAGGCTGTGGGACATTGCAAGGCAGAACCGGCAGCATTCAAGAAAGCATTGATTGAGAAGTCATGGAGACAAAGGCAGGATGAAATTGCTCAGAGTGGAGGTGAGCCAAGATCTTGAAGTTTATTCGCCCATGTGGGCAGTCTTTGAATATCTGAAGAGATTCAGGGAACACTCTTAGTTCCCCTGAGATACAGCTCCTACAAGCAGGACTGAAAACTGTACTCTAAATCATTGATTTGATTCTGATACGATGCCTAGCTCTAGTATTTCTTCCAAAGCAGGAACAACTTGCTCAGCTCTTATGTGTTATGAAAGCGTCTCTTTTAAACAATGGACTTAGGTACAGGCAACACAAGCTGGATATATTAGGAAATTGAAAAGGAAATTTAATTTCTATAGTTTAAATTGACAAAAATAAAATCACACCAGGATGCATTATTTTTTAAGTTTTAGGCAATCATTTCAATTTTTTTTGATTCATTGTATACAAATAGGGTACAAGTTTTCATTTCTCTGGTTGTACATGATGTAGAGTCACACCACTTGTGTAATCATACATGTATAGAAGGTAATGATGTTTGTTTCATTCCGTTATCTCTCCTTCCCACTGTCCCCTTCCCATGTCTCATTTCCCTTTACATAATTCAACATTCCTCCATTCTTCCCTTACCCCTTTTCCCCTGGGTATGTACCAGCATCTACTTATCAGAGGAAACATTCAACCTTTGTTTTTTGGGGATTGGCTTATTTCACTTAGCCTGATATTCTCCAACACCATCCATTTACCTGCAAATGCCATAATTTTGTTTCTCTTTATGGCTGTGTAATATTCCATTGTGTATATATACCAGAGTTTCTTAATCCATTCCTCTATTAAAGAGCATCTAGGTTGGTTCCATAATCTACCTATAGTGAATTGGGCTGCTATAAACATTGATGTGGCTGTATCACTGTAGTACACAGATTTTAAGTCCTCTGGTTATAGGTCAAGAAGTGGGATAGCTGGGTCAAATGGTGGTTCCATTCTGAGTTTTCTAAGGAATCTCCATACTGCTTTCCAGACTGGGTACACCAATTTCCAACCCCACCAGCAACGTATGAGTGTACCTTTTCCCCCACATCCTCACCCATACTTATTGTTGTTTGTATTCTTGATAACATCCATTCTAATTGTGGTGAGATGGAATCTTAGGGCAGTTATCATTTCAATATTTTAACCAGTAGTTTATTTAAAATATAACCTAGATGCTTAAATTGCATTATTTAAATGAAATTATTCTTTCAGATATCATTTAATGGGTTATTATTTTACATTATTTTTGCTAAGGGGATTCTCTAAGAAAAACATCATACATTTATAAAGATATAGCCCAACATTTTGTGTTTATTGTGCAATACATTATACTCAACCAAGTAGGTTTAAAAATTAAATTGGAACAGATAAATTAGAGCTGATGTTATCACTCCTTTGGAACAAAAATAGACTTTTACACTTATACAACTTGACTCTAAGTTTATTTGTAACTCTGGGTGTGTGACTTAGTGGTATAGTGCTTGCTTAGCTTATTTGAAGCCCTGAGTTGTTCTATTCCCAATGCCAAACGCACACACAAAGTTTAATTGTATTCTGTTGCTGAGATGTTAGGACTAGTCGTTCCTTACAGCAGTAGTTAAGAGTTTGGAAGAGAGGACATATAAAAGAATATGGATACGCTTGCCAAATGTAGATAAGTAATAATGTATAATGTGGAACCTGATATATTGTCAGTTTTTCATATTTGTAATGCTTGTAATTTCCTCATGTAGTTTATTTTAGCAAAATGCTGAGCTTTTATCTTTAAGTTCCATATATTTTGCAACCTGGTTTTATTATTGAGGGGAAAATCTTCCTGATTTTCCCTGATGAAAAACAAGCTTAGGATAAGCGTAATTGATTTTATCCTAATAAGTCTAGATTAATTTTGATTTTGATTCAGGAATGGTCACCTATCACATTTCCCATTTCTTGAAACTCTCATATTTGGAAAAAGAACTTTGAGTTTCTCCTTTCTGACTAGAATCACTGACCTCCCCAGACTTTCTTTTGCCCTACACTACTATGCTTACTCTCTTACTCTTCTGTATTATTTCTTTATTTTTAAAATTTTCATCTATCATCTCTTTTAAATTCTTAGAGCTCCATTGTTTTTGTTTATATTTTTTTCCTATTTTCACCATCTTCCATTTGTAATGTATTCTGTACTCTACTATGAGATTAAACTTTCGGTGAAAAACCCATGTTTATTTCCTACATTCTCTGAAAATGTCCCGCCATTTGTTATGAAATGAACTCCAAATTTTTAAACAGTGTTTAAGGAGGTCTCTCAACAATTTCCTGTCAACTCAACTCTACTTCACAGTTTACAGAAAAGCTATGCTCTATATAAAGAGAATCACTCACATTTTTTTCCCACTTGTGTCCAATACCTGCCTGTTTTATAGTGCAATGATCTATCTGCAATTTGATCTGACTATTGAAAGTGTTCTTTTCGGTTAAGTTTTAGCAAAAATACTACCTTCCTGGAAAACAATTCCTAATCTCGCTCCGAGGTGTGATTTTTCTCTTCTCTAAGCTATCTTTACGATTTACCTTTACTTTCCTTATAATATGTGTCATAGACTATTATATAAAAAAGGTTAATCTCATAGAAGCAGAGAGTAGAATAGTGATCATCAGAAAATTAGGAGGTGAAGTGGGGAAAGAGATATATAGGCTGGAAGCAGCTACCATCACAGACTCAGAGGAGGAATCAATTTTAGTGTTCTGTAACCCAACAAGGTGTACATAGTTTATAACCACTTACTGTGTGTATCAAATAGCTAGAAAGAGGATTTTAATGTTCTCAGGGCAAACAATTGATGTACATTTAAGGTAATGGAAATGTTAATTATCCTGTTTTAATGATTACAAATTTATATATGCTTTGGATTATCACCCTGTGCTGCAAATAAGTACAACTATTATGTGCCAAGTAAAATTTTCAAAATTTTTAAAAAATATGAAAAATTATGTTGTCTTCCATATTAAAACACGACCTTTGGGTCACAAATTATAATTTCTTTTGTCATCTTGAACAACCCTCTAATACTTAGATATCATTAATATTGTGATTATTATTATCATTTTAAAATATATTGGGAGTTATTAAACAGCATTTTATATAATGAAATGTTTGCTAACAAAAAAAAGTTATTTCTAAAATGATTTAAGAGACAGTATTTCACTTAAGATATTCACTATAAAATGCATGAAATAAAGATGCTAGTAACAAAATAATCATATGTATTATAAAACAGCCAGTTTCTTTGGATCCATTAGTCATTGGATTTCTCATAGACCTGATAGTAAATAAATGCTATTGTTTTTATATTATGATGAACTTTCTATATTTTTTTATTCTGGTGTACCCTTAATTAGTCTCAAATGTTACTTTTGTTTTCCTTTTGTTTGGATTTTTATTTTGGCACGAATTTGTCTGAAATTCTCGGGAAAAAATGACTATTTTGGAACACATACATGGAGTTAAAAGTATCTTGAAATTTATGCTTATAATTTGGCAAAAATTATGTTTAAAAAGACCTGAATAAGAATTTATATGCTTTTTATTGACGGCTTTCAAATTCTTAGCAGCTTTTCTGTTGTATAGGAAACACTCAAAGGATATTCTCTGTTCAAATGAAGGAACGAATCGAATGCATGGCCGAATGAATAAAATCCCAAAAGCAAGTAAGTGTCAGGATATTTTCAAGGAATGATAAGCAATTTTACTTTCCTACAGGTTTATCTGGCACTCCGTTTTTTTTGGATTTTTTAGTGTAGTATTATAGCTGCAACTTTGAGTAAAGGTCATATTGAACCTATTTCCAATGACATTTTACTTCACAGAAAAGAAGAAAAAGGATTTCATTATCAATGTAATCTCCTCAGATTAAAATTCTTTTTACCAATCTTAAAATTATGTCACAATGACATTTAGTATATATATTTTGAATTATAAGGAGATTTATTTTTTAAAATTGAGAACTCTTTTTCCAACTGTATCTCCAGAGTCTAATATTGAGATTCTCTCTTCTCCCAAATATATATCAACATTGTCAAAACCTTGCATGTATTGCTGGGCCTATAATGATTAGGCAAGTCGGTTTCCCATTTAAAATGTCTCATTTTTAAAGAATGCATGTCATATCCACACTCTCCTTTGGGATACGACCAGATCACCATGTTTGTTGCCTCTCCAACTTTCTCTTCTGGCCATGGCTGAGTAAGTAGGTTAGTTGTGTGACTAAAAGGTAGCCAGTATGGACGGACCATGAACTCCTAGATTGAACAATCCCTCTATCCAAGATTAATTCCTTATGTGAGTGAATAGGCACCTAATCACATTATTTTCTTATCCATTTTTCTTTGACAGCTAGCACCACAAAATCTCAGTGACATAAAATAGCAATAAAGAATTTCCTGCACATGGTACATATCCATTTTGGATGGCTGCACATTTGCTTCACAGGTGTTGAGTTTAGGAGATAGATTGAGAGAAATGCTGTTTTAGTTAGCTTATACATCACTACATAAATACCTAACATCTGACCAAAATACCTAACAAGAGTAACTTAGAGGAGCAAAAGTCTTTTGGGGGCCTTATGGTTTTAGAGGTTTCTGTCTGTACACAGCTCTAGGCCCAGGGTGAGGCAGCACATCATAGGAAATGGGTCAGCCAAGAAAGTCACTCAGTTTATGGTGGAGGTCAGGAAAGAGAGAGCAATAGAACAAAGCAAAGAAGAAAGGACCTCAGGGAAGATACTTCTTCCAGGGCATGTCCTCAGTGACCCACCTCCTCCAGCCACTCACGACCTTCCTATTTTTACCCACCAGTCAGTACATTCAAACTAGGAAGGACTGATTACTTTTCAGCTCTCAAGATCCAATTATTTTACCTCTGAACTTTTCTGCATTTACCAGAACTGTTGGGGATACCTCAGATCCAAACCACAACAAAAGCCTGTATTTGAACTTCGCCAGCCTTTTGGCAGAACAGAAAAGAGCATGTTGAACAACATTCTGACTTAAAACAACACACATGGATGTGACACACAGCATTTCTACTCATATTGCATCGGACACACAGGTGACATAGCATCGGTGCAATCAAGAGAGTGAGCATGTACAATTCTCCCAGAGAAAGGATGTGGCAGTTTGTGACAGTAAGTATTTAGGATGATGATACAATCTACCACTTTGTCTCCTGGGAAATTTGAACGAGAGTGGATTGATGGCAAAGAAGCCTCTTGAGCAAAATAGAAAGCAGCTGAGCCACTGGGAGGGCAGCGCCCTGAAGGAGGAAGGAAGGTATGCCTGGGGCTAGCAGGTAGCCCACACCTTGATACAGGGAAGGCCTGATTTGTTCTCTTTTGTTACAGTTCCACAGAGAAACTCTGCTCAGCTTTCACTGAAGCTATGATCTTCCAACTGCCCTCTAAAATGAAATGCCTTTATTTTGCTTACTTTCTTCCCACATGAATGAGCCTTAGCTATCAAGAAAATGTTTGGTGTTGTTTGTTTGTTGTTTTCCTCCTTTAACCAAAGAACTCAATTAATTGGAAAACACTCAAATTAATTTTATAACTTACAAATTTGTATGGCTTTAATTTTTTGAAACATTAAAGGTATAGTTGTAACTTTTAAATTTTAATCAACTAAAGGAAATTCAACTAAGTTAACCAGGTTGTGTGTGTGTGTGTGTGTGTGTGCGTGTGTGTGTGGTGCTGGGACTGATTTTACCTGTTTAGTAACAGAAACAAAGAAAAAATGTAACTACTGAAGGGTGAAATTTGTCCAAAGAGATTGAACGAGAGTAGAACAAGAAACGTAGTTATTCGCAAGTTTCCAAATGTTTTATATGCATAATTTGAACATAAAGTAAAAGATTTGCATGGGGGATGACTGGCGTCTTTACATTACAAATACAACCATGTTCGGTGTGTTCATGTATATTACAAATTGCAATAGCCAAAATAAATTGATAAAACAAAAATATTTTATATTATTTTAATGCTACTTTCATCTTCATAGTACATTAACTTAAGAAGGAAGTATCACTGCTACTTTCATTTTCTACTTTTTGTCTCATTTCCCACTTCATAATATATGCAATATATTATACTCATAAAGGTGAATTTTCATTAATTGCAATTTTATACAATTATGCCTATGAAAGAAAGAAAAGATTAATGATCAAAACACCCAGAAGTTTGTCTGAAAAAAATATTGAGATAGAGGTTGTTGTTTCCTTAGTTTAGCAAATTTTTGATATGTCCCATTTTTATTTTTGTATATAGAATCATTCATTTATATGAAATAAACAAAGTCATGTCATGCGATTCCATGAAATTATAGTGAAATAATCTAAAGTTTTTCCAAGGTTGACTAAAACTCCTTAAAGAGAAGTGGCATTAATGATAAAATGGAATGTGCTTATTAATCTATTGCTTTATAGTAGGTTATTTAAAAATATAACCCCAGATCTGATTCTATTGTTGGTACTCATTCATATTTCATTCATTAAATAAATATTTCCATTGAATAACAGCATATCCCTGCATTGAAAATGCATAGTTTACTAGATAATTTTTAAAAAGTAAATTATAGTTACACATAATACTGGGGTTCCTTTTGAAATAATTCTACAAGCACAGACTATAGTTTGCTGCAAATCAGTCTGGAGTACTTCTTTCCCTCTCCTCCTCCCTTTCCCTGTTTCCTTTCCTCTAATCTATCGGTCTTTCTTCTAGTTATTCATATTTTTTAAATTAGTGGATTAGCGATGTACACAAAGGTGAAATTCACTATGTTATATTCATATTTGTACATAGGATAACTTGGCCAGTTTCATTCACTGTTGCTAACATCTCCTATCCCTTCTCCCATCCCCTCAATCCCCTTCCACTTTAGCGATCTCTCTTCTATTTTGGAGAAATATCCTTGACACCCTGACCTGGCATATAAAGATATGCCGTAATAGCATGCTATTCTATAACACACATAATAGTGTGCTATGCTACCTACCCATTTGCCAAATATCCCTTGTAATTTATGTGTAAGTGAGAACATTGACTTCTTAATAAAATTAAAATTTACTCAGAAGAATATTGCTCATTGTTGTTCCGATAAAATCAGTTGAAAATATTAGTTATAAATAAACAAAGAAAGTAACTAAGACAAAGAAAAGGTTTGATATATGGATTGGAGAGGGGAAAATGCAGAAGACGGGACCAGAAAGAGGAGAAGAAAAACGGTTTCTTGCTGATAATTATGCTGTTTCATGCACAGGAAGGCAGGAAGGACACAGGGACAACCACCAAAAAAAAAAAAAAAAACCCTGAAAAAACCTGAAGATGTGGCAACTAAATGCAATGCACATCAAGAGAGAAAGGTCACTGTGGGATTCTGATGCATGAGACACTGTGATGGGAGGTTTAGTAGGATGAGCCCCAGAGTCATGTTCACAGTCACTCAAATCCTGACAGAAAATGTTATATGAATTTTAACAACAGGAAAATTTATCCTAGAGACAAAATGGAAAATAAACAAGATGAAAAAAGTGGGTTGATTATGACTCAGGAAATTTTTATTTCTCATTTTATTTATGAACAAGATAATGACATTAAAACAACAAGAGCCAATTTAAAATATTCTGAGAAAGTAAAAATTCAAAAATAAGTGTGAAATAACTGTAGCAAAGAGTGGGAATTAACATATTAGTGATACCTACTTTATCATCTGTACTATAGACAGTCAAGAAATCATTTACCTGGAGACAAGTAGTATGCATTCATTAAAAGTTAGGGAGATTCAAGATGGTAGATTAGAGAAAGGCTACATTTCCAGTTGCTCCATGACTCAGAATTCAAGCAGTGAGAGTACTGCTTCTCAGCAAGGTGGATAAAACAGGTAATTTACTGAGATTCACTATTAGTCAGGCAGAGTCTCAGAAACATTCAGAAATTTAGGTGCATTGAACAAAGAATAAGAAATAGAGCTAAGCCTGCTGTGGCAGTGGTTTACTACAGAGGGGGGATGGATAACACAAGCAGAGATACAGAATGGACAAATTTGGCATAGAAAATCCCCTAAAATGCATAAGCAGCATGAACTTACCTGATCCAAAGGCTACAAAGTGAATTGGTCTTTGAAAAGTGCTGTAGAGGAGAGTTGAGGTAGGAGCCATCTGGAGAGCGCTCCACTCCAGCTTGCTTCTGCAGGAGCCCGGGAGATCATAGCATATCCTGCCATAGGGTCCCTTCAAGCACCCACCATGTGGCCTAGAGTGTATCAAACAGAATGTAAGTGAAATCGGTACAGAGAAGATCGTATTCAGAGGGATTCAGGTCAGAGATACAGAAGGGATTGCAACTTCCTTTCCCTTCAAGTTTGGTGGCTCAAGTGACCATTTCAAGAAAGCTGGGAAATTGAACAGGCAGGTGTTTCACACTCAGGAACTAAGCCTGGGAAGTCCATATGTCTGTCAGAGTGTGTGAGACATGGAGGATAGGCTCCCCTGCCCAGCAAGTGGAATTCTTGGGAGGCTCCTGAGATGCAGACTACCAGCAGAAATAACCAACTACAGAGCCCTAGGGGCATGTGGTTCTAATCCATCCACAGCACAAAACACCCAACAAAATTCCTAAGACTTGATTAGACCAAGCCCCATCAGCCAGAACTCTCCACTTGGAATTCTGTAACAGGTTCTTTCTGGGATTGCAATGATCTGGTCTGTCTAGACAAGATTCCAAATGACAGATTCCATCCTATCTTATAGTGGTGAGAAGGTAACTTGAAAACTATTTCACCCAGCTTCAATATTAGTCCACTGCACCTGATAGGGAACAACACAAAAAGAGAAAAGGATTAACCACCTCCAGACTTGTTGCATGCATACAACCTACACACAGTACATAGAACAACAAAAAATGGAAAGGACAGTTGCACATAGGCCGTGACCATCCATCACTGTTGAGAGGATGACCACCTCAGTGCAGACTACTATTTCATTTTTATTTAAGACTTTTTTTTCTTTAGTTTTTGTTTTGTTTTGTTTTATTTTTTGTTTCTGTTTTTGAAGTTATTTCTCTGCTGATTGGTGGATGTGTGTGTGTGTGTGTGTGTGTGTACATATATAGATATTTATAGATGTATATATATTTGGTTTTTTTTCTCAGCATTTTTTACAATTGTTAACTTTATTTGTCTTATCTTTTGAGGGTTAGGGTTTTTTGTTTGCTTATTTTAATGGTTTATTTGAATTATCAACTTGATTAGATTAAGAGATGTCAATGATTAAGAGGTTTCTAGGTATGTAAATGAGGGCGTGTCTAGGAATGATTGGAATGTGGAGACCCTCCCTACTCATGGGCATCACCACCCGATAGGATGGAATAAAAGTTGGAAGAACAAGGAAGCAGATGCAGACACAAGCTCTACTCTTTTTGAACAGGTTCTTGATCGCTGCTTCCATTGTCTGAGGATATTGGATTCTCACTTCTTTGCTCTTCCGAAGTAGACTCTGCCCTGATTCTTCAGGTAGTTTCCAGAAGCCTTGATCTTGGATTGGGGCAACACTGTTGCTCTTTCTTGTTCTGGTTCTTCCAACTCTCCAGATGCAGATGATCACTGTGGACTATTCAGCTTCTGGTCGTGTAAGCTAATCTAATAAATTCTCCTTTTATAATCATACTTCCTGTTGATTCTGTTCCTCTAGAGAACCCTTATTAATACACTTATTTTGGTTTTGTTTTGTATTTATTTTACTCTCTCTCTCCATTTTTCTCTAATAGGCAAATTTTCTTGTTCTCTCTCTTTATTTACTTTATTTATTTTTCTCATTATATTCATTTCTTGTTTTTTCTTTATATTCATCACTTGCTAAATATCTTCTGTTTTCTGTTTACATTTTGAACATTCTAAACTTTCATCTATCTTCCTATCACTTCTCCTTTTTCCTTAATGAACTGCATTATTGTCACCTTTTAGAACCTTGGTTTATAGAACTGCTGCCCCCACCATTCATGTTCTTGCAGTTCTGTGAGTTCTGGATGGCACAGTTAACACCCGCTCTTTGCTTTAATGCCAGATATAGTTCATGGCTATTTATAGTTTTTGCATTTGGCAATTGCTTTTGGCAAACATTAGTCCCGTTTTTGAGGTAATTGTTTTGGAGATGTCATAGTAGGCATCAGATATTTACTTTTAGGCCTATTGTTTGTCAATGTTATTGCTATTGTTTGTTTTCCCAATTTTGGAGAGTTCCTGGGAATCTAGTGGAATGCTACAAGATCACAGGACAGAGAATCCAACTGCTGATCTAAACACAGTCCAAACACCTTGTTCCACAAATTAACCATGCTCAATATCAGTGATAATTTAATACAAAGAGAAGAAGAGACAAAAAATCAAAAAATAGTGTCCAGGCCCCAAGCAGGAATGGATGAAATGGGGACTTCAGGTCGTGCTCAAGGACATTCACTCTTATAGCAAAAACAGAGAGAATTAACAAAAAGGCTGTGGATACCACATCTATCATAGGTCTTTATTATAATCACTCCCATGTACCTTTAGAATATACAAAGTTGTTAGTTGAACAAGAGCAATCACAGATAGTGTTCTGTATACAACACAATTGCCAATTTATAAAGATGACCCCACTCTTTTGAGACCTACAAGACAAGAGAAATCCTAGGAATCTGACAAAATATATACTGTTTCAAAGTACATTAACCATCAATGAATAACTAGCAGAAAAATAACACTATAAAATACCCTTGGAAATACATAGAAAAATTCACAACAACCTAATATCCAGAACACTTTCCAAAAGAATGCTATGCACTAATAAGACTCAAACATAAGTGTGGAAGAAAATCTGTCCTAACAGATGCGTAGAAACCCAACCAAGAAATATGAGAAATATGAAAAAACTAGGTTCATGATATCTCCTAAAGTTCATAATTCACTTTGAAGTAACAAACTTCAAGACTATTGAGGTGGATGAAATACCAGACAAATACAAAGGAATGATTATGGAAATGATCAAGTTCCAAGAGAAGAGAGAAAAACAACTATAAGGAAGACAGTAAAAGACATGGATGACAAATTCAATAAGGAGATAGAGATATTGAGACAAACACCCAAATGGACACTTTGGGAATGAAAGAAAAAAATAAATCAAATAAAATGTTCAACTGAAAGTCATTTAAGGAGAGTAGATAAAGCTAAAGACAATCCTAGACCTGGAAGATGAAGTGACTAGCTTTAAACATTGAGATAGCATAAAGAAAAGAAAATAAATAACCATGACCAGAATAGACAATAATACTAGGACATTAGGAGATCAAATTGAAAAATTGTAAGAATTATTTGAAATCAAAGAAGGTTATGAGATGCAGAATAATGACATGGATAACCCATTCAGGAAATAGTAACAGAATAATTTCCAAACCTTGATAATGGCATAGACATCTAGATACTTGAGGCATTCAGATGATCAAATAGTCTTGGAGAAAACAAAACTTCTCCACATAAATTATCATTAAAATGTTTGACATACAGAAGAGCATATTTGTAAATTCCCAAGAGAAAAATCTCGGGTCATATGTAGAAGCATGCCACTCAGAATTACTTCTGATTTCATAGCACAAATTCTAAAATCCTTGAGGACTTGGTATAATGTATTTTAAGCTCTGAAAAAATAATTCAAACAAGATTTCTATATCTAGTAAAGATAACTTCAAAATTGAAAGGGAAATAATAGCCTTCCAAGATAAGTAGAAACTGAAAGAACTCATGAATAGTAAGCTAGTACTACAAGACATACGTAAAGAAATGCTACACGCAGAAAAAATAAAAACAGATCTCAGAACTCACAAATGAACATATCTCATTGGTTGAATAGATAAACAAAATAAAAACAGGACCAATTTAAATATTAGAAATGAATCAAGATGGCAAGAATTAATAAACAAGTCTCCAAGATAACACTGAATGTCAATCAACTCTCAAATAAAAAGACACAGACTGGCAGAATGGATTATAAAATGAGACTCAATTATATGTGGTTTATAAGAGGTTCACCTTACAGGCAAATACATCTACAGTTTGAAAGTGAAAATGGAGCCCCAAAACAAACAGGAATAGCTTGTTTCATATTTGACAAAGTAGACAAAAATTTTAAGTTAATCAAAAGAGGCAAAGAAGATAACTTCATAGTGGTAAAGGAAACAGTCCAACAAGAAGATATAACAGTAGCAAATATTTATGCCCCAAATATTTGTACACCTAATTATGTAAAACAGACACTTCTCAAATTAACAACTCAGACAGACCCCAGTACCATAATACTGGGTGATTTCAACATACCTCTTTCACCAAAAGATAGATACTCCAAATATAAACTCAGTAAACACTCTTCAAATATTAAAAAATATTGTAAGTTAAATGAACTTTACAGACATGTATAGAATAATTCATCCAACAACACACAAATTCACTTTTTTCTGTTACTCTAGGTTCCTTCTCCAAAACAGATAATATTTTAAGCCACAAAGTGACTCTTAACAAACAAAAAAAATTAATGTAATTATTTTATCTGATTACAATGGAATGATGTCAGAAATCAATATGCCTCCCCCCCAAAAAATAACTATATAACCTCACAGATATTGAGCAATGCAATAATGTATTATTCAATGTTGCATAAGTGCTGGAAGAAATCAGGGGAAAATAATTTAAAAGCTCTTAGAATCAAACAAGAATAGTGATACAATATACCAGAATCTTTGGGACATTATGAAGGTGGTTCTAAAAGGCAATTTTATAGCTATGAATTCCTAGAAAAGAAAATCAGAAAGGTCCCAAATAAACAACCTAATGACACAGTTCAAGGTCATTAAAAACAAAACAAAACCAATTCCAAAACCTGTTGAAGGAAGGAAATAATTAAGATCAGAGTCAAAATCGATTAAAGTGAAAATGAAAAGCAATGAGAAGAATCAATGAAATGAAAGGTTGTAAAAACAGATATAATTCTAACTTTAGGTTTAAGGAGTACGTTATGAACCACGAGAAAGGTTATCAAGTGTTCTAGGAACACATAACTTCAAAAATGAAGGTCAGGACAGAATCTCAAACAGAAGAAACAAAATGGAAGGAAAATATGAGAACAAATCTGTTCCTCATTTTGAATTCTGGATACATCAGTCCCCAAAAGGGAGTCCCTATTCCTGATACAAACCTTTTCTTCGGGAGAAAAAACAAGCTCTTGAAATGAACTTTGATAAAAATGACTCTGATGGCATAGACTGGGGGTCAGGGTGCAGATGCAAATATGTATTCAAGGAAGAGAAGGCACTACAGCCATGGAATTAGTAATACCAGGCTGATTAGAGGGACCACAAGTTGTAGTTCAGCATACTGAAGCATCATTTCCATAAAGAATAAAAGAAATAACCGGAAAGGAGTATTAGGACCCTGATACACACATGGCACTGCCAGGCACTAAACAGGGTATATGCCTAAGGCCAAATTGCTGCCCCCTAGGAGCTTACAGTTATAACAAGGTGGAAAAGCACCACAATGTACAGAATACAAAATGCTCAAGGATTTTAGGAGAAAATTACAGCTGAGTTTCAGCTATTTAAATATTAGGATACCCAATAGCTTTCTGAGAGAGCTAGTAGTAAACCCATCCCTGAGGGAAGCAAAAGTTTTTAATGTCCTTAGACTACAGACCCTGGTAGAGCTGGGCATGAAGCCAGTTCTGAAAGAAAAACAAAACAAAACAAAACCACACACAGAGAAAAACTGATATGAAAACTGTACTTGAAGGGTGAACTGGGTAAGCAAATAAAATGTGGTACCTTCCCTTCTCTCCCCACATTCTGAACTTTAGCAGCTGTGGCCTTCCTACAGGGAACCTGGACTGGTGATCACTGAAGATTCTCCATATTTCTTCTACAAGCGGATTAGGAACTGTACTGACCAATCCTCTGAGCCATCTGTATCTTCTGTAAATGGAGGCATTGGATAAACCACATATTAGTCCTTTCCAGCACTGATAATCTATGATTGAAAAACTCCAAGAGTCTTTTAAGCCCTTCCTGTTGGAGATAATCAGAATAATAAGAAAAACTTAAAGGTAATATTCTAATTTTTCCTCACTTAAAAATCTTTTTCCATATAAATCACAAATAATTCCTATTTCATCAGCTAAATGCTACTTCCACTCAACCCTCCTTCAATATCTAACATCTACTTATACATAAATTTATTTTTAAAACATGTCCTACAATACAGCTACTCTAGTTAAATGTGCACCAACTGGAAAGAGAATGAGAACACAAGCCCACCCTGCTCTTCCTTATGCCAGCTTCTTGATATATCTTCATTTAAAACAATCAAATCAGTGCATACACAATCTTCACAACAAAATTTAAGAATGTGAACAAATCCAAAGTAGAACAGACGATATCAAAGCATGAGGAGTACCAGCAACCAAAATGGCTTGTTCTGGAAAAGATAAATGAGTTTGTTAAACCCTTAGACAAATTAACCAAAATAAAGAGAATGAAGACCCAAATTAATAAAATCAGAGATGCAAAAAGAGAAATCACCACAAACATCATAAAAATCCAGAGGATTTTTAGGGATTATTTTGAAAAATTATATTCTGATAAATTGGAAAAAATTAGAAGAAATAAATATATTTCTAAACATTTGACCTAACAACATTGAATCAAAGAACACAGAAAATCTAAACAAACCAATAACCAGCAATGAGGTAGAGATAATAATGAAAAGCCTTCTAACAGTAACAACAAAAATCCCAGGAAAATATATTATCAATTCAATTCTAACAGACCACTAAAGAAGAATTAATGGCAATGCTCCTCAAATCATTTCATTAAATGACAAGAGATGGAACACTCCATAGAACAACCACAAATTATTCTGTGAAACCAGTATCACCTTCATACCAAAACCAGATAAGGAAACATCAAGAAAGAAACTGACAGGCCAATATCTCTGATGAATTTAGTTGCAAAATTTCTTAGTAAAAAAATTAGCAAATCATATTCAATAGCATATTAAAAAGATTGTTCATCATACCCAACTTGATTTTGTACCAGGCATGAAAAGATGATTTAATATATTCAAATAAATAAAAAAAAACATTTATTGTATAAATGGAATCAAGGACAAATGTCATTTGGTCATCTCAGTCGAGGGAGAAAAGGTCTTCAACAAAATCCAGCACACTTTCATCTTAAAAACAGTGGAAAACAAGATATATAATGGAATTCTCTAAACGCTATGAAGGTTATTAATGACAAAAACAGAGATCACATCATACTGAATGGAGAAAAACTGAAAGTGTTTTTTTCTAAAATAAAAAATAAAATCAAACGAGACAAGACAAGGATGACCACTCTAAGTACTCCTATTCAATAGAGTTCTTGAAATTTTAGCCATAGCAATCAGGCAAGGGAAAGAAAACAGGGAATTAAATAGGAAAAGAAGAAGTCAAATTATCTTTTTGTTGATTATATGATTCAACACCTAGAGGACCCAAAAAACTGCACCAAAAGACTTCTAGGTCTGATAAGCAAATTCAGCAAAGCAGTTGGATAACAGATCAACATAAAAAAATCAATAGATTTCTTATACTACAATAATGAATCTGTGATGAAAAAAATGAAACTACTCCATTTACAATAATCAAGAAAAAATAACCTTAGAAATTAAAATTTAAGGATGTGAAAGATATCTAAAATTAAAACTATAGAACACTGAAGAAAGTAAATAAAGAAACCTTAGAGGATAGAAACATCTAACATGATTGTGGATAGGTGAAATGAATATAGTCAAAATGGCCAGTATCCTGAACTCTAAAAGATTTGCAAAATAAAGGGAAAAAAAAGAGTAAATTAAGCAAGTGATAATCAAGCTAAATACAAAAAACAATAGAAGAAGAAATATTACGAAACATAAAAATATACCGTGTTTTAAAATGTAAAAATGTATGCTTCAAATTTTTGATATTTGTATTGGAAAACATGCTATCATTAATTTGAATAAAAATATGTATTTATAATTCAGAAAAGCAAATATACATGCAATATTTATGAAATAAATACAAATATGAAATATATTTGAAAGAAAAGCAACTTCTATCACAAAAAGCTACATATGTTCATATGAATACACAAATAGACACACACACATACACACACACACACACTACATACACACACACTGAAGGCATGTAAACACACATAATAAACAATATTCAAAAGTAATTTCAGCAGTCATTTAAAAGGCTACTGAAGACCATCATGAGCATCTGGTAACAAAACTTGATACTTCAAACTATCTCTAAGAATACAAATTCAAAATATCTTTTTAAACACACAGAAGAAAAACATGTATACCCTTATTGAATAGAGAAATGCAACTGTAGAATTGTTAAAATTTGATTAGAATAAAAAGAAAGAAGAGACTGAAATAAAACTTACAAAATAGTTCCCTGTGTGTCATCAATGGCTGCTGAACGCTTTATCATACTTAAAATTAAATAATTTAATAAGAGAAATAGAAGCAGTGGAATGTTGAGTGAACGATGTCACTTTTCTAATCGTGTATATAGTAATAGATTAGCACCTAACTTCTCTTCCTCCTCCTCACCCTTTTGTGTACCAGAAACCATTTCTGGGGTGTTGGGTGGCTCATCTCATTTTAATATCTACCTTAGTGATGAAATTCTGAGACACACAAAAAGTTCACACATTATTTGTGGTAAAGCTAATAAACAAGCTGAGGTGCATTGTTCTAACATTAAAAAAATAAAGTTTTCTGAGAAACCTTCACTCTGCTCTGCTCTGATAATTATCTTCTAAAATGGCTTCACTAATTCATACTCCCATCAACAATACACAAGAGTTCACACTTCTACACATTCTTGTCAAAATTCATCTTTTAATTTTGGTAATAACCATCCTTTTTTTATATTTGGGAAATTGTTTATTTATTTATTTTTAATTAATTTATTTTGATTCATTGTACACAAATGGAGTACAGCTATTGTTTCTCTGGTTGTACACAAAGTAGAGTCACACCACTTGTGTAATCACACCTGTACATAGGGTAATGATGTTTGTCTCATTCTGTTATGATTCTTACCCCCTTACCCCAGTCCCACCCCTCTTTCCCTCTATGCAATCAATCCTTTCTTCATTCTTGCCTCCCTTCCACCCTGCATTATGTATCATCATCCACTTATCAGAGAGATCATTCAGCCTTTGGTTTTTTGGGATTAACTAATCTCACTTAGCATGATCTTCTCCAACTTCATCCATTTACCTGCAAATGCCATAATTTTATTCTTCTTTATGGCTGAGTAATATTCCATTGTGTATATATACCACAGTTTCTTTATCCATTCATCTATTGAAGGACATCTAGGTTGGTTCCATAATCTAGCTACTGTGAATTGAGCTGCTATGAACATTGATGTGATTGCATCACTGTAGTATGCTGATTTTAAGTTCTTTGGGTATAGGCCAAGGAATGGGATAGCAGGGTCAAATGGTGGATCCATTCCAAGTTTTCTGAGGAATCTCCACACTGCTTTCCAGAGTGGTTGCAAGAATTTGCAACTCCATCAGCAATGTATGAGTGAGCGTACCTTTTTCCCCACATCCTCTCCAACATCTGATGTTGCTATTCTTGATCTCATAGATATAGAGCAAGCAATCATGAACTTGACTTGGATGAATAAGAGACCCAGAATAGCTAAAGCAATTCTTAGCAAGAAGAGCCATCAGAAGGTATCACAATACCAGACCTTCAACTACACTACAAAGTAATACAACAAAAACAGCATGGTATTGGCACCAAAATAGGCAGGTAGACCAATGATACAGAAGAGAGGACACAGAGACAAACCCACATAAATTAGTTATCTCATACTTGATAAAAGAGCCAAAAACATACAATGGAGAAAAGATAGCCTCTTCAAAAATGGTGCTGGGAGAACTGGAAATTCATATGCAGCAAAATGAAACCAAACTCTTATCCCTCACCCTGTACAAAACTCAACTCAAAATGGATCAAGGACCTAGGAATTAGACCAGGGACCCTGCACCTAATAAAAGAAAAAGTAGGTCTAAATCTTCATTACGTTGGCTTAGGACCAGATTTCCTTAACATGACTCCCAAAGCACAAGAAATAAAAGCAGAAATCAATAAGTGGGATAGAGTCAAACTAAAAAGCTTTTTCTCAGCAAAGGAAACAGAAATGTGAAGAGAGATCCTAAAGAGTGGGAGAAAATCTTTGCCACACACACTTCAGATAGAGCACTAATTTCCAGAATCTATAAAGAACTCCAAAAACTTTACCCCAAGAATACAAATAACCCAATCAATAAATGGGCTAAGGAAATGAGCAAAACTTCACAGAAGAAGATCGACAAGCAATCAACAGATATATGAAAAAATCTCTAGTAATAAGAGTTGAATAGTAATTCAACATCTCTAGTAATAAGAGAAATGCAAATCAAAACCACCTTAAGATTCCATCTCACCCCAATTAGAATGGTAATAGCCATTCTTAAAAGCGTGAGAGGAAGCCAGGCACAGTAGCCCACACCTGTTATTCCAGCTGTTTGAGAGGCAGAAAGATTGTGAGTTCAAAATCAACTTCAGCAAATGTGAGACCCTAAGCAACTCAGTGAGAAACTGTTTCTAAATAAAATACAAAATAGGGCTGGGGAGGTGGCTCAGTGGTCTAGTGCCCCTGAGTTCAATCCCCAATACCCCACTCCCAGGGCCCTTCCCCCCAAAAGGATGCATGAGGGGAAATCTCATTGTAGGTTTGATTTTTTTTTCCTGTTGAGTAGTGGTGTTAAGGATTTTTCATATGTTTATTGGCCATTTGTGCATCTTCCTTGGTGCAAATATCTATTGAGGTCTTTGTCCCCTTTTTTAATTGGACATTTTGTTTCACTGCTGTTGTTTTATTATTGAGTTGTTTGACTTTCTTATATATATTGGATATTAGTCCTTTATCAGTAGAATGACTTACAAATATTTTTCTCCAGATCCAAGTATTATCTAGTCATTCTGTTCATTGTTTCCTGCGAGGTATGGCATTTTTTTTCTTTAGTGTGAAGCAATCTTATTATCGAGTGTTTGCATTTGTTTCCTATGCTTTGAGAGTTATATCCAATAAACTTTTGCTCAGACCAATATCATAAAGTTCCTTTTTTTAAGAAAAAAAGGACTCATTTTCTTTATTTATCTGTCACATTTTAGGTATGGGAAGTAATACTAGAATGATAATGGAGTGTAGATAATTTTTAGACATCCTGATTTCATTTTCCTTGGATATTAATCCAAAAGTGGAATTGCTGAATCATATTCTTCACAGAAATAGGAAAAAATTACTACATTTCATATGGAACCACCACCAACACACACACACACACACACACACACACACACACACACACAAAGAAGAGCCGAACATCTTTAATACAAGGAAAGAACACCAGACGCATCATACTATGGAATTCCAAAATATAGTACAAAGTTCTATTAATCAAAACAGTATGATACTGGCATAAAAACAAACACATATTCAAATGGAAACAAAGACAAATGAAACAGAACAGAGTACAGAAGGAAACACATACATTTATAGACAACATATGTTTTTGGCAAAGAAACACAATGAGGAAAGGACAGTCTCTAAATGAGAGGAAAACTGAATGCAGAAAAAATAAAACTAAACCCTCATGTCATATTAAAATCAGCTGAAATGAATTAAACACTTAAATATAATGCTCAAAAGATAAATTCCACAAGAAAATATGTGGAGACTCTTTTATTAAATTGATCTGTGCAATGATTGTTTGACTATGACCCTAAAAGCACAGGCATTAAAAACTATTATATAAAATACTAAGAATTCTTTTTTTAATACAAAGCAATGTATACTTTAAAAATACTTCCAGAAATGTTTCCGTTGACATCATTTCTTTCCTACATACTATATTCTCTTCTTTGCAACTAAGCTTTTTGAAAGGGAATTGTTGCTTCTTGTCATCCTTTTACCTCTCAGTCCCAAATATTTTTTTCCTCTATCATGATGAAGGAATTAATTATCCTAAAGATACACAAGAAATTCAAATGTCTAGTTCACTAAATATTGTCCTTACTAAAATGAGTCACAAAGGTATTTACTCTCTTATTTTTGGGGGGAGGTGGGGATCACTGCAAATTGAACTCAGGGACACTGGACCACTGAGCCCTATTTTGTATTTTATTTAGACACAGGGTCTCACTGAGCTGCTTAGCACCTAGCTTTGGCTGAGGCTGGCTTGGAATTCACCATCCTCCTGTCTTAACCTCCCCAATTGCTGGGCCTGTAGGCATGCGCCACCTCGCCTGGTTCTCTCTTAAAACAATTTATCTCATCACTTTTTTGACAGTATTCTCTTTTATCTTTAGCTCAGTTTTTAACTTACAAATCAGAGCGAAATAAGTAAATTGCAAAATATAAACAGAAGACACTGAAGGCAAGACACTGAACATCAGGAATAAAGGAAAAAAGAAATATCAACAAGCTGAAGTAGCAGAGAGGCAAAGAGGTCAAATTTCAATTTGGAATATTTCATTCCCTCCCTGTCCCCAAAAGAAATTGATGTCACACCAAAAATGACAGCCAGTGCTAACAACATGCGCCAATGTTCAACACCAAATCTACTAGTTATAAAAGAGTTGGATATGCTTACTTCCATGTTAGTGTTTCTGGAATAATCCTCCCAGTAATCTATTTGTATTCAATCCTTTTTTAATGGTTTGCTTCTGAGGCAACCCAAACCAAGCTTTACAGAAAATTTTTAAAAAGAAAGATAGAATAAATTGGCTGATATTTTGTCTGTTGCTTTATCTATTGATTGTAAACATACTTGTATTTTACAATATTATTTATTTAATTATGCTTTCCATTCCTCCTGTGGTTTTAATGGTAAAAATAAACCATATTTGCAAATTATAGAACATAGTTTTAATAAACCATTATCAAAATCATTAGTGTGGCTAGTTTCATTCAATGGAGTTGCAAGCCAACTGGGAAATGAATGAGTAAGACTATTGTAGATGACTTCTTATGACAAATAAACTTGTTGCCTTTGACTTCCATGTCCATTTTCCTTCTATATGAAAATTTCTGAATATCATTTTATTCTTATATTTAAAAGTAAACATCAAAAGCTACTATTTGATGCATATTTAAAAACAGAATTTTATGAACACAATCATGGATCCTTTATTTTTGGAAGAAAATCTTGAAGACATTGACGAATTTCTAGACCATATGACCTACCCAAACTGAATCAGGTAGACATACATGATTTAAACAGATCAATTACAAGTAATGAAATAGAAATTGCCATCAAAAGCCTACCAATCAAGAAATGCCCAGGATCAGTTGGATTGTAAGCCAAGTTCTACAAAACACTCAAAGAAGAATTAATGCCAATACTTCTCAAATTATTCTATGAAATAGAAAAGGAGGGAACCCTTCCAAACTCATTCTGTGAGGCTAATATCACCCTGTACCAAAACCAGATAAGACACAACAAAGAAAGAAAACTTCAGACCAATATACCTGATGAACATAGATGCAAGCATTCTCAATAAAATTCTGGCAAATCACATACAAAACATAATAAAAAGTGTACCATGAAAAAGTGGGAATTCATCCCAGGGAACCAAAGTTGATTCAACATATGGAAATTATTAAACATAATTCATCACATCAATAGACTTAAAGACAAGAATCACATGATCACCTCAATAGATGCAGAAAAAGCATTTGACAAAATACAGCACCTATTCATGTTCAAAACACTAGAAAAACTAGGAATAGTAGGAATATATCTCTTCATGATAAAAGCTATTTATGCTAAGCCCATGACCAACATCATTCTAAATGGAGAAAAAATGAAAACATTGCCTCTAAGAACTGGAACAAGATAAGGATGCCCTCTTTCACCACTTTCATTCAACTTCACCCTTGAAACTTTAGCCACAGCAATTAGACCTAAGGAAAAGGTTAAAGGGATACAAACAGGAAAATAAAAACTCAAACTATCACTACTTGGCAATAATATGATTCTACTTTTAGAAGATCCAAAAATTACACCAGGAGACTTCTAGAAACAATAAATTAATTCAGCAAAATGGCAGGATATACAATCAACACACATAAATTAAATGCATTCCTGTACATCAGTGATGAATCAACTGAAAGAAATTAGGAAAACTGCCCTATTCACAATAGCCTCAAAAATATATTTGAGAATCAATCTGGCAAAAGTGAAAGACCTCTATGATAAAAACTGCACAACACTAAAGAAAATCTGGAAGACAGCAATGGAAAGTTGTTACCATAGTTGTTCCTCAGCTAAGACACTGGTGCACTGGCGGTAGCTCTCAAATGTCTTCAGTAGTTGGCTGCAAGTATTTATAAAATCAATGGAATACTCCTCCATAAGAAGAGGAGAAGGACTTTCAAAAAATCACAGTGATTTTAGAACAATATCCTGGAGTTGAGCAATATTGGTAGAATTGGCTGTTTCTCTCTTTTATTAGTATGAATTTTTTCTTGATCTTGGTGATATTTTTTAACTTCATTAAATCTGGTCTTCTTATCTATAAAATGGGAACAATAATAGCTTTTGCTTTAAAGAATGTTGTGATATGTGTCTGTGTGTGTGTGTGTGTGCGTGTGTGTGTGTGCAGAGAGATAGAAACGAAGAAAGATGTGAGAGTCCACTAACTCAGTGGAGCTATATTTATTTGAAGTTAGATCAGTTCATAACTTTCTTGTGTATATTATTTCAATTGAATCATCCACTACTCTAGAGATTATGGTATTTTTTTCCTTTTTTCTAATGCTTAGTTATGTGAGCCAGACAGGATTCTATGAAAAAAATACATGGTAAGAAATAAAATAATGGGGGCAGATTTTCTGTCATTTAAAAACATATTCATTAAGGAGAACATCCAATGTGTCCATGAATAAAAGTTTGTGATTTACTGCTTTGTGGATGCTTCTATTTTTTCATAAGTACACTGATTTCCAAATTAGCACCTCCATGCGGGGCTAGGATATTGGCTTTTAAAAGAAAAAGTGATTTCAGTGTATGTTAATGTAATCCATCAGAGCTTGGCAATCTGAGTTCATTTATTCAATGTTAGGTGCTTTCTTCCCCAGAAAAGAGTGCTTAATTACTCAGCTTCCAACCACACCAAAAAATGTTGCTACTGAATTCTATAGGACTATGGAATCTTCCTCCTGATGGACTCCTTATAGAAACCACATCTAATTTTTATTTGCACTGTTTCTCCCTGCAGAGCATTTGAGTTTCTTCTCCTGCTGTCCGTCAAACAGTTCCGCATTTGTCCTGATAAAGCAAATTCTGGAAGTCACAAGGTAGGGTCTAGATATTATTCCAAATAAACAATTACCATTCTCACACAAATAATTCTGTGTTCGAGGTTAGCAAAAATAATTTTTGGAAAAATAAATCATTAAAACATTGTTCAGTAATCTGTGAAGATAATGTGCTCAGGTCAGTGTGGGCCTGTGTCCTCCAGCTGTGTGTGTGTGAATGTGAGTGTATTTATCTGCTTTCCCAGATGAAGAACACCAGTGCTAACTAAGATTTGGAAACCCAAATTACTGAACTGAAACCAAGTGATTCTGTATTATAACCTCAGAATCTTACTTCTTGTGCCAGGAACACTGAAATTGTTTGGTACTTAAATGCTTGTCATTTAAGGAGCATAATATTTGATTAGTCCTAAGAACAGAAAAAAATGGATCTTTTTTGTGACAGAATAGACTCTAAAACCAAAAGTAACCATTCTCCCATATTAGCTCCAGGATCAGAATGCAAAAGAGCAGCAGGGCAGAGACTTTCTGATACCACCTAATACCAGAATGTCCATGAAAATGGAAATGGAGCAATTAAAAAATCTCTCCAATTTCTGTTAATTTGGATAAAATATTCTTTGTGTCTATGAGTTCAGTCATCCTAATGGAAAACTCAAGTGACAAGTTATTTTTATCTCAACTGGGAAACAGTTCCTACAAAACTATGCAATCCTCTGCATGTAATGTGATGCTTTACTTCAACACAACAAAATAAATACAGGTTTAAAAGACAATGACTAAAACTGACATATATTTCCTACATTGTCACATATAATCATCTAGTTTCTTAAACTGATTTTTATTTTCCTCAGGACCGTGCCAACTGATGTTAATGTGGTATAAATGAACATGTCAATTTTCTCATAACTATGTTGACAAGTGTTAAAGAATTCAGCTTAAGAGGGACATGCTATCTGACCATTACCTGTCTTCCTCTTTTATATCAAGTTATTGTGTTACCTGTCCTGAGTTTAGGGTGTCATCACAGGGTAGCATATGGCATATCATCAAAAGCCAGGCACATTACCTTATCTGTACTGACTCTGAAACAATGCACGCCATGCTCCTTTTGGGTGAAGATAAGCAAACCAGTGAACCCTTCTGCTCAAAGGCACAGGGGAAGGAGACAGGAGGCATCTGTTCCAGGTGCCCAGGTCTTGTCTGTTTTGACTTATTAGAAGAAATTCTTTGCTTAGTACTTAAATTTTATTTTTACGAAAGACTTTTAGAAGTGAAGTATAACAGAAGCTCTTAAAATCATCACTTTTATGAGGTACATCAGATTATCTCAATTCACGATGAATATAAGTCAATTTTAGCAAATTGCACATGCTATATACCTAAGTGACTGCCACCAAGTAGCATCGTGAGGTGATCGTTCTGTTACATGGTTATTTTTGTGGTAACTGCTAAAGTAGTTGAATTGCATTTTTAGGGCATGTCTTAAGAAAATAAAAATAAATTAATGGTATTCAAATTTCAATATCATGGTACTATTATTAATCTTGTGAATCTTAAGGCATTTTGAAAACCATCTAAGAAGTAACTTCTAGATTGGTATGGTTCACTATACGTTGTAGGTTGTAAATAATTTTTCTTCCTATTGGTCTTTTTGCCTTGAAGATGTTAATATTGTTGGAGTAGTATTAGTCCCAGGATGCAAAGATATCTCTATGTGGTTGTTTTGATTTGAGGATATTGTTTAAATAAATGCTATTCTTTGATCTTTGCAAAAAAAAAAAAAAAGAATGATCTGAGTTTTAAATGAGAGAGGAATAATGTATTCCCTGGAACATAGTAAGCAACCTACGAATGTTTAACTGTCTTTAAGACAATAAAATCCTGAA
>JAJEJO010000133.1:430771-468693 GCA_020662805.1 Glaucomys volans
TCGGGATCTGGTCTCGGGAACTGGTTTTAGGAACTGGTTTCGGGAACAGCCTGGGGGTCGTTTAACTGATAGACAGGTTGAGAAAGAACAGGGCAGATCATCGGGTCCCAAGGCATGCCTGAACAAGTCCAGGGCATGCCTGAACAAGCAGCGAGAAACAACCCCACCCTTTAGGTGACCTATGTGCTGGATTCAAATTATCCAATAAGAAACCTGTTGCTTACCGCGTGCGCGAAACCTGCCCCTTTACCCTATAAAAACCCTGTACCCCAAAGCCCGGTATGCCAGTTCACCGAAGCTCCGGCTGAGGTTTTTCTGAGCACCCGCAGGCGCCTGTGTACCAATAAACAGCCTCGTGTTTTTGCAGCCAGCAGTGTCTTCGCGTGATCTTCCTTGGACAGGGGGACTGAGGGTCTTTCAAAAGTAGTTTGTAATTCCAGTTTTCACATGACATAACCTATGATTGCATAACTTAAAAGCAAGAAAAATAATATTTTTATAAATACTAAAAAATAATACTAAAATAATAAATGCTAAAAAATATAGTATTTTTATAAATACTAGAAAATACTAGTCTCATTTTAAAACCTCTAAACTTGGATGTAATTATTTCTTTACTATTTCTACTCTGATTCCTTGCTAGTAATAGTAATGCTTATTTTGCTAACTTCCCAGGATGATATCCAAGGAAAATTAGATTCTGTTATGTTGCTGTCATCTAAAGTTCTGGCACTGAGGAATTAACACCCCAAATACTGGGCTAGATACTGTATTCATTTTCTAGGGGTACTGTAGCAAAGTAACGTAAATTGGGTATCTCAAAACGAATGTATTCTCTTTCATTTCTGGAGGCTAGAATTTCAATATTAAGGTCTTGGCCGAACCATGCTCATTAAGAGGGATGTTTCTCAAGTCTTCCAGCTTCTGGTAGTGAAGCCAGAATTGGACAGGTAGTTAGTGTAAAAATGTGGAATCTGGTCAAATCAAGGAGTGGAGGCCATCAGAGTCTGGGAAGTTGGAGATGCCCCGGGAGACCGGAATGTCAGTGTCCCCAGAGCTCTTTTGATCACCAAGGTTACCTGCTCAACTGCCCCTCCCCAAAAGCTGCAGGCAGGGAGTTGCCAATGAATGCCTCCTGGGCCCCCACCTGAATCTCCATGTGTCCCTCCCCCTGCCATTTGCATCCCACCTTTTTGCTGTGTCACCACAGCCACATAGGCAGGAAGGAGAGACAAGGGCCAGAGGAAGGAGCAGAACAAAGAAGACCCCAACCTATAAAGATGTAGGGTGCGTTCACTTCTGGGGATTCCAGAACATCAGCCATGGCCCCCCTTCTCCCTCATGGGAGAAGTTTGTATTACTACTCCCAAATAAAGCCTGCTTAACATGCTTGCCTTGGCGTGCTTCTCTGGCATTATACTTAAACACCTGAGGAAGCAGAACTCGTCACCAGTATACTGCGGTATCAGTAGCCCCAGGAATTCCTTGCCTCAAGGAAGCATAACTCCAACCTCTGCCTCCATCTTCACGCAGCTCTTCCTGCTGAGGACTCTGTGTCTTCACACAGCATTCTCTTCTCTGTATCTCAATTCCTCTTTTTATAAGGATACTAGTATTCTGGACAAAGTCCATTCTAATGACCACACCTACACTTGATTACATCTTCAAGGGCCCCATTTCTAAACATTCAGTTATAAGGGGTTAGGGTTGTAACATACCCTGTGGAGGAACACAGTTCAGTCTATAACATATGCCTTGGCCGCAGACCCTAATATCTCTCTGAATAACTTTCTGAAGTGACTCCATTTTTCTACCTACTATGCGAAGCAGAAGGTAGCTATTCCCAGTGTGTCCTCACTCAAATATAGGCACAGTGCCTTCCTTCCTCCTTTATGTCTGAAGTGTGGATGTGAAAACAGATGAAACTGCTATCTTCTGACTGTGAGATGAAAAGCATGAATGTGAAGGCCACATACCAAAGATAATGAAGCAAGAATAGTGAGAGAGCTGTTACCCTTTGTAACCGGTGTCGAGTCCTGCTTCCTCAGGTGTTGAAGAATAATGCCGTAGAAGCAAACCGAGGCAAGTGTAGAGTGGAAAATAAAGTTTTATTAAAGAAAAGTAAAAGCAGATTTCTCCCGAGTGGAAGAAGGGGACCCAAAGGCGGAATCCCATATTCTTATCTTTAAATTGAGGTAAATGAAGACTAGAAAGATTGCATTACAAATAATCAGAAAAGCTACATTTTATTATTTCAAATCTCATGTACTTAAACACGTTGATGATTCCTTCCCTTGTCAAATTTATATTAAATGTCACTATACCATAAATTTTTGCTAATTTTTATTTTATAATATTATGATATTTAGTAACAAAAATATAGCAGTCCACTTCACATGAGCAGACACATTCACATAAAGTACAACTATACCTATCACATATTAAAGTACTTAATTTTTTGAAACATACCTAATGATGAACTTCTCAAATTCTATTAATTTTCTAAGATGTATTAATTGATAATTTAATCAAATTTTTAAGTTTTGAGTCATTGTACACAAATGGGGCACAACTATCATTTCTCTGGTTGTACACAGAGTAGAGTTGCACCATTTGCATAATCATACATGTACATAGGGTAATGTTTGTCTCATTCCATTATCTTTCCTTCCCCCTGCCCCTCCCCACCACTCATTTTCTTCATACAATCCAACCTTCCTTCATTCTTACCTCTCCCCCAACCCCCATTATGTGTCATCATACACTTATCAGAGAAATCATTTGGCCTTTGTTTTTTTCTAGATTGTCTTATTTCACTTAGCATGATATTTTCCAACTCCATCGATTTACCTTCAAATGCCATAATTTTATTCTTCATTATGGCTGAATAATATTCCACTATGTATGTATACCACAGTTTCTTTATTGATTCATCTATTAAAGGACATCTAGGTTGTTTCCACAATCTAGCTATTGTGAATTCAGTTGCTATAAACATTGATATAGCTGCATGTCTGTAGTATGCTGATTTTAAGTTCTTTGGGTATAGGCAAAGGAGTGTAATAGCTGGGTCAAATGGTGGTTCCATTCCATGTTTTCTAAGGAATCTCCACGCTGCTTTCCAGAGTGACTGCACCAATTTACAACCCCACCAGCAATTTATGAGTATACCTTTCCCCCCTATCCTCGCCAATACTGATTGTTGCTTATATTCTTGATAATAGACATTCTAATTGGGGTGAGATGAAATCTTTTGATCTGCATTTCCCTTTTTACTAGAGGTGTTGAACATTTTTTCATGTATTTGTTGATTACTTGTAGATCTTCTGTGAAGTGTCTGCTCATTTTCTTAGCCTATTTATTGATTGAGTTATTTGTTTTCTTGGTGTAAAGTATTTTGAGTTCTTTATAGATTCTGGAGATTGTCTCATTCCATTATCTCTATCTGCAATGTGAGTGGCAAAGATTTTCTCCCACTCTGTAGGATCTCTCTTCACATTGTTAATTGTTTCCTTTGTTGAGAAAAAGCTTTTTAGTTTGAATCTTTCATATTCATTGATTCCTGCTTTTATTTGTTGTGTTTTGGGAATCATGTTAAGGAAGAATCATGTTCTGGTTCCAAGCCAACATGATGAAAATTTGGATCTACTTTTTCTTCTATTAGGTGCAGGGTCTCTGGTCTAATTCCTAGGTCCTTGATCCATTTTGATTTGAGTTTTGTTCCGGGTGAGAGATAGGGGTTTAGTTTCATTTTGCTGCATATGAATGTCTAGTTTTCCCAGAACCATTTGTTGAAAAGGCTGTCTTTTCTCTATTGTATGTTTGTGGTACCTTTGTTTAGTATGAGAGAACTGTATTTATGTGAGTATGTCTCTCTGTCCTTGATTCTGTACCATTGGTCTACCTATCTATTTTGGTGCCAATACCATGCCATTTTTGTTACTATTGTTCTGTAGTATAGTTGAAGGTCTGATATTATGATACCACCTGATTCACTCTTCCTGCTAAGGATTGCTTTAGCTATTCTGGGTCTCTTATTCTTCCAAATAAATTTCATTATTGCTTTCTCCATTTCTCTACATCATTGGGATTTTAATTGGAATTGCATTTAATTTGTATAGCACTTTTGGTAGTATGGTCATTTTGACAATATTAATTCTGCCTATACAAGAACATGGGAGATCTTTCTATCTCCTAAAGTTTTCTTTAATTTCTTTCTTTAGTTTCCCGTAGTTCTCACTGTAGAGGTCTTTCACCTCTTGTTAGATTGATTTCCAAGTATATGGGTTTTTTTAGGTTATTTAGAGTGGAGTAGTTTTCTTAAATTCTCTTTCAGAGGATTCATCACTTATGAATAAAAATGCATTAGATTTATCAGCACTGATTTTATATCCTGCCACTTTACTGAATTCATTTATGAGTTCTAGAAGTTTTCTGGTGGAATTTTTTGGCTCCTCTAAATATACAATCATGCCATCAGGAAATAGGGATAGTTTGAGTTCTTCTTTTCCTATTTGTATCACTTTAATTTCTTTGGTCTAATTGCTCTGGCTAGAGTTTCAAGAATGATGTTGATTAGAAGTGGTGAAAGAGGACATCTCTGTCTTGTTCCAGCTTTTGAGGGGAATGCTTTTAGTTTTTCTCCATTTAGAATGATGCTAGCCATGGGCTTAGCATAGATATAGCCTTTACAATGTTGAGGTATGTTCCTTTCATCCCTATTTTTCTAGTGTCTGAGCAAGAAGTGGTGCTGTATTTTATCAAATGCTTTTTCTGCATCTATTGAAATAATGATATGATTCTTAACTTTAAGCCTGTTGATGTGGTGAATTACATTCATTGATTGCTGGTGTTGAACCAACCTTGCACCCCTGGGTTGAAAACCACTTGATCGTGCATTATCTTTTTAATATGTTTTCATATGTGATTTGCGAAAATTTTGTTAACTATTTTTCATCTGTGTTTATTAGGGATATTGGTCTGAAGTTTTCTTTCCTTGATGTGTCTTTTTCTGGGTTTGGTATCAGGGTGATATTAGCTTCATAGAATGAGTTTTGAAGGGTTCCCTCCTTTTTTATTTCTTGGAATAATTTGAGGAGTATTGGAATGAGTTCTTTGAAGGTCTTGTAGAACTCTGCTGAGAATTCATCTGGTCCCAGACTTTTCTTGGTTGGTAGGCTTTTGATGACTTCTATTTCATTGGTTGAAATTGATCTATTTAAATGTTGTATGTCCTCCAGTATCAGTTTGGGTGGATCATATGTCTCTAGAAACCTGTCAATGTCTTTGAGATTTTTTATTTAGTTGGAGTATAGATTTTCAAAATAGCTTATAATTACGTTTTGTATTTCAATAGTGTCTATTGTGATATTTCCTTTTTCATCATGAATTTTAATAATTTGCATTTTCTCTCTCCTCGTCATTAGTGTGGGTAAGGTTTTATCAATCTTGTTTATTTTTTCAAAGATGAACTTTTTGTTTTGTCAATTTTTGAATCATTTCTTTTGTTTTATTTTTATTGATTTCTGCTCTGATTTTAGTAGTTTTCTCTCTTCTACTACTTTTGTTGTTGTTCTGTTCCTCTTTTTCTAGGACTTTGAACCATAATGTGAGGTCTTTTATTTGTTGACTTTTCATTCTTTTATTGAATGCACTTGATGCAATGAATTTTCTTCTTAGTACTGCCTTCACAGAATTCCAGAGATTTTGATGTGTTGTATCATTGCTTTTTATCTAAATTTTTTATCTAAATTTTTTTTAATCTAAATTTTTTTTATCTCCCCCTGATGTCTTCTGCTATCCACGCATCATTCAATAGCATACTATTTAGTTTCAAGGTGTTGGAGTAATTTCTGTTTTTTATTTTGTCATTGATTTCTAATTACATTCTGCTATGATCTGATAGAATACAAGGTAGTATCTCTATTTTTTTGTTTCTTCCAAGAGTAGTGTTGTGGCATAATGTATGGTGTATTTTAGAGAAGGATCCATGAGCTGCTGAGATGAAAGTGTATTCACTTGTTAATGGATGGAATATTATATATATATATATGTATATATATATATATGTCTGTTAAGTATAAATTATTGATTTGTTATTGAGTTCTGTGGTTTCTTTGTTCAAATTTGTTCAGAAGATCTGCCCAATGGTGAGAGAGGTGTCTTAAAGTCACCTAGTATTTTTGCGTTGTGGTCTATTTGGTTCCTGGAATTGAGAAGGATTTGTTTAACATACATGGATGCACTATTGTTTGGGGCATAAATATTTATGATTGTTATGTCTTGTTGATTTATGCTTCCTTTAAGCAATATGAAATGTCCTTCATTATCCCTTCTGACTAACTTTGGCTTGAAGTCCACTTGATCTGATATGAGCATGGAAACCCCCGATTTTTACTGAGTCCATGTGTGTGGTATGTTTTTTCCCATCCTTTCACCTTTAGTCAGTGGGTATCTTTTTCTATGAGATAACTGTTCATCATGGTAGATGGTCAGCTGCAGCACAGGCACTAGAACACACAGGGTGCAGGCACTAGACTGGGGCATTGGTCCTGGGCTGCGTCTCAGCATGCAAGATGCATGCAGGCGCTGGGCCAGTGGCTGACCTGGTCTTGGCACAGGAATCAATCAACTTCTATATTCACCTTGGATATTCACCTTGGATATTAGCAGCAAGTAAAGGCGTAGCTACCAGTAGTTGAAGAGGGCTTGGGGGAGTGTGGAGATGTTGGTCAGAAGACCCAAAGTTTCTGTTACTTATAAAAAACAAGCTTTGGAGATCTAGTGCTCAGAACTGTGTGTGTACTTAACAGTAATTTGTTGCATACTTGAAAATGGCTGATAGAATAGATTTTAAATGTTCTTCCTTCAAAAAATACAACAAACAAGCACAGAGAACAGGAGGTGAGGTGATGGATATGTATGACTTGATCATTCCACAGTGTTTATCAAAATGTCACTTGGCAACCCATAAACATATACAACTATTATTTGTGGCCTAAAAATAAAATATAATGAATATGGTAAATTACTACTCCTAGTATCATTTTCTATATGATAGCCAAATATGAAACAACTCATATATTCATCAACCAATGGAAGGATAACAAAAATTAGAATATCTGTACAATGAGATATTAGTCATAAAAACAAATGAAGTTCTGATACATACTACAACATGTATGAACCTTGAAAACATATTAAATGAAGGAATCCATATACAAACTTCACATATTGTGTGATTTAATCAATGAATTTTTCAGGAATAGTTAAATTTGGATTCTGCAACTTTGTGAATGTAATCAAATTTACTGCATCTTACACTTGTAAATGTTGAATTTTTAAGTATGCAAATTTCACTGCAATAAAATCGTGATTAACAAAAAGTGCACTTAATAAATATGAATTTGTATGTTTGTACTCTTTATCAAAAAAAATTTAATTGTTCTTTGAATTTTAAAAATCCTCATTTTGCTATAGTATGAGACTCTTTCAGCAGTTTCTTTCAACTCAACTTTGATTCCTCAAGGCTGAGGATAATCAGCATCCATCTATGACACTATCCACATGAATTTCTGAATTCAGTGTCCACGTGAATTTCTGCTGATGCTTGTAAGATAGAAGAGCAAGATGACTGTTGGTTCTATAAGAAAACTTTCCCATGATTGCCAGAAGGATAGGCACAGTGCAATCTGATTTTCTGACAACTAACCATTATAGCTGGAGTATCATCTTCTGTACTAGACCAGTGGTCTCTTTGGTGACTGTTAATTAGAATTTAGTAGTAATGAAGGAAGAATTATTTCTGATGGGATATTCATGACACTCATATGCTCTAATTATCCTCACAGCACCAATTTTTTTATAGTCTAGAGTGGGAAGCTCTCCCCCTTGCCAGATTCTGTCCATACTGCGTAGTAAACTGTGAATTGTATCTTTGCTCCTAGGTTATCATATGCATTAAATTTAGGACTGATAGAAAAAAGTATAAGGAATCATAAAATCTGAATTCTTCACATTATTCATTAAGAAATCAGAAAGAAAGCCATGGACTGATTCATCCACAGTTTAAAACTAGTGAGCAGAGATATCAGGAAAGGATCTTAGATTTCTCTGTATTTTTCTTTCACATGTTAGCCCCAAACAATATTTTTCTCCCAGAAATTTCTCCCACTTCAATTCCTTTTAACCAATTAGACTTTATTACAAATTCCAATCATACCTAATTTTTGTTGTTGAGAAAAATATCGAGTCATCATGGTACTACACATTCATTGTACATTTCTACATTTAACATACAAATTAATAACAAATGTTATTTTACAAACAAGAAAAATGATACTTAGAGTAGCTAGGTATTTTGCAAATTAGAAAAATTGATCCTAAAAGTGTTATCTAATGTTGTTAAAGTGGCACAGAGCTAGAAAATGTACCCATCATTTAAGCTGTATAGTCAAAGTTCTACTTAGCATACTCTATTAGCTCTTGGAGCCTAGAGATTTCCATGTCTACAGTAATTTACTACAAGTATGTAAAGGCATTGCCTTGTGTTTGAAGATGTTAGTTACAATTAAGGATAAGCTCCAAGGCATATGCAGTTCCCACATGAGTACTGAACAGTCAAGTTGGTACAATTATGAGAAAGGAAGTCATGCAAAACTTAACCTTACAAAATTGAGTGTTCCAGGTTGATTGACTCTGAAACATCAAAAATAATAATAGACAAATTTTATCACAGTAGGTACTTGTTTATGAAAATGTCACTGTATGTACTATATTGCTTTTGCATAATTGTTGCATTTCAGATTTGTTCACTGAACAAGCTAATTCAACAGACAAGTTGTCATTAAATTTCACTGGTGGGAGGCAGATAAGATTTGCAAGCTTTTAATAGTTCAAACATTTCATCAGTCATCATTTAAAAAACTTTAGTGCACATAATAATCATTTATAATATAAAAGCAATAGCAGTACAATCATTTTGAAATCTGTTCCTTAACTCTTGATTCACAAGTAAAATTTTAAGGATTGTGAGAAATTTCCACTGTGCTTTTTATTATTTTAACAGTTAATCTATAATATACTTAATTCTAGTAAGAATTTTATTAGTGAGCCAATGTGATTCTATCATATTATCTGTGTAAAAATTTAAGTCAAAGCAGAATAAATAATATGGTGGAGAATGAAAGGTGGCAGAATAGGGGAAAGCTGCATTCCAAGTCACATTATGGCTCAGAACCAAAGCAGTTGGTGTATACTTTGCAGCGAGGTCAGTGAATGAGGGATTTCACTAAAATTCAATTTAGTACATTTGAAGTGACTTAGGCACTAGCACATTTAGATACAATAAATAAAGATGAAAGAAAGCATTGAAGCTAACCTCCTGACATAGAGGCATTGAAAGTGGTGGGATCGCAATGCAGATTCACCCAACAGAGAGAGAACACAGACATGGTATGCAAAACCTGAGATCAAAAAAGCTACCTAATCATAGGTAGTCCAGTGGCTTCACTGTGCACTAGTGTTTGAAAAGCACACTCTGCATCTCAACTGGCAGCAGAGAATGGAGGTGAGAGCCATCTTGGGAGTAATTGTGTTCCAGCAGTGACTGCAAGAGCCCAAGATCAGAATAAACACAGCCTCAATATCCTAGTAGGTGCTTATAGTGTGTCTTAGGGTGTGCCTGGCCGAAAGTGAGTGAAAAAGGCATGGGGTTAACTGTATCCAGGGGGATTTGGGTTGGAAGAATGAAGGGAAACCCAACTCACTTCTTTATGCCTGGCAGCTCTTGTGACCAGCTGAAGCAGGCTGGGAGTCTGGGGGCAGGAATGAATATAATCAGGTACTAAGCTCAGGAAGGCTGTGTTCCTGGGCCACATTGAGTGGAGGGTCAGCCTCAGTCTCAACCCGACAATTTGAAATCTTGGGAAGTTCTTGAGAAACAGATCTCCATCAGAGATGGGCAACTGTCCAGCCCTAGGGGCAGATCAATAGAGTCTCTTCAAAGCCAGATACCACACAACAAAGCACCTGAGGCCTGATTAGACCTAAGCCCCACCTACTGAAACACCCTTCACATAACTCTGCCTCAGATTTACCCTGGTTGTGCACTGAATTGGTCTGAATGGACAAAACACCAATTGACAGTGTGTCCTAACCTACCCACCTCCTACTGGTGAGCAGAGAAGCTGAGTCTTATATCAAACAGCTTCAATCTTAGGCCATTCCAACTGGCAGCGTAAAGAGCATCACAAAAATAGAAAGGTCTTAAAAACTCCCACCTCTTGCTCTGTCAGTACAAAACTCAAGAACAACTGGAAATAAAGACTGTTGGACATAGACAATGACCCCCACACCCCAATCTGGTCAACTATTTTAACCACCTCAGTGGAGAGTTTCTCCTTTCTTCATTAAGGGCAATTTTTTTCTTAGTTTTTTTTTTTTTTCCCATGTGTATGTGTATGTGAATTCTTATTTGTTCATTTTTCTCTCATTATTAGCATTTTGTAAATGCACTTATTTTTTCCTTGTCTTCAGTTTTGAGGGGTCAAGGTTTGAGGATTGCATATTCTGGTTTTTATTTATTTACTTCTTGTTTCTCTTTTTCTCTTCTGCTACTCACAGTCAAATTGAATTGTTTTCTATCCCTCTCTCTGAATACTTTGCTCCTTCTGTTGTATCTCCTCCTTCCATATACAAATCATCTGCTACATCTCTTCTGCATTTTCCCTGTTTACTGTTTTAAATTGTAAACTCTTTTCTAGCTCCCTAATAGATTTTCCTTTCCCCAGGTTAACTGCATTTTTACCATCCTTCAGAACTAATTTACTTATAAAACTCCTCTCCCCACCATTAATGCTGATACATTCATTACTGCTGTGGATGACATATTTGACACCTGCAGTTTGTTTTAAAGCCACGTCTTGCTCATGATTATTGTTTTTAATGTTGACAATTGCTGAACCTATCTTTCCTGTTTTTTTGATGGTAATTAATGTTGAAGATGTCATAATAAGGACTGGGTATTTACTTTAATGCTTTGTATTGTTTGTAATGGTTTTTACTATGGTTTATTTTGTCTCATTCTGTGAGGTGCTAGGAATATACAGGGGCACTAAAAGTTCACATGTCAGAGACTTTGCTGATGAACTAAATCCAAGCAGAAGATAGTGTACCCTGCTCCACACATAAATTACTGAGAATCTTCTGCTATACTTTTGTACAAGAAATGGAAAAGACAAAACCCAAAACTAATCACTAGACTATATAATTCTCACCCATTTAAGTTGGGATTATCATTAATATATTAGACAACATAGTAAACACCTGATGTTGAATTCCAGATCTAGTTAATGTTTGTTTTTTTTTTTAAAGTTGGAACCACTGTTAAATGCTCACCCCATCATTTCTATATAGGTGGCAAATAGTACTACAGATGTCAAAGTGACACTTGACATGTGATATAAAGCTATACATTTTGTTGCTGATGTGAGTTCCACTCCAGGATCCCCCCTCCAACAGGGGCTGGAAAGAGCCTGGGACACTCAAAAATCACAGAGATCCCACAGCTGAGAAATATATCTCATCCAAGCAATGGCGAATCTCCTTTCGTGCACAAACTATTCCACCTGAGCTGTTAGATCTCCAACTTAAGGAAGTGAGGAGACAACAGCCTCATACCAATAACAAGGATGTTAGGGTGAACTATCAGAGAGGTACCTCAGGTCTCATCTCTCAGTATGTAATTAAAAGCACACAGAAACTACTCTAGATCACTCTGGACATGGGAACTCACATAAGAGATTTTATTAGCAGATGAACAGAGTGTCTGTCCTTAAGGGTGAAAGAGAGAGGAAGAGTGAGAAAGTAAGAGAGAGAGAGTGAGAGTGAAAGTGAGAGAGAGAGAGAAAAGAGCAAATGGAAGAGGAATTACCTTTAAATAGTGAAAGCCCCTGGGCTAATTGGACCAACGACTGACAAGAAAGTTAATAATCTAATTTTTAAAAATGGTGTATAGGGAATGAGCAGAATCAGGGAAGAAATGGTTATAGCCTTGATCCTTTCATTCCCCCCTTCATTTTCATTTCTATAAGAATATCCCTTTTGGGTGTAGGGGCAAAGATCCATCTTCAGTGACTGCTTCCTGCTGGACGTGGGTGTAGAACTGATTCAGGGGAAAGAGATGTCATTGCAGTAGATGAGATTTGGGGACTGGATAGTTCCCCAAGGGAGTGCACTTTTGGCATTCCTTTATAAGGTCCTGATAGTTCTGCAACACAAACTGGACAGATTAGCAAAAAAAAAAAATCCCATAGTTAGAAAAATAACACAGGGTGAATGGCAGGAGAGGTAAGAATGTAGCTGGCAGTCTAGTCCTCATGGCTGGGTGTAGTTGTCTGGGGCCTTGGTACTCTAGTTCTAGGCCTCTGGAATAAGAAGAAGAATAGAGGGCTTAATGATCTTCAGCCTGAGGCAGAGAGGTCCCACTGGGGTGGCTGAGTAATGGTTGGAAGAAACCTGAGTTTTAGAAGCTAAAGAGGAGTTTGTGGATTGAGAGTAGAGCTTAACCCAAGAAATGTGTAGCCATCTTAGTAAATCTCACACATTAACAGCCATTGGCATAGCCAAAATCACTGTATGGAGTCTCTGCCATTTAGGAGATAGAAGGGCTGTGGCCTCCTGAGGAGGAGAGATAAGAACTTGGTCTCTTATTTGAAGAGGTTGAGCCAGGGGGCCAGTCAAGGGTTTAGGCAGAAAGGAATCAGTGTAACCCCATAGAAATGCCCAAATGTGGTTTAGGAGAGGAATAAATATATGAGAAGGAAGAGGGGGAAGGAAAGAGCATTATCCCAGGGGGAAGGATGGGACAACCATGCATCAACTCAACAGGGGAAATTTTGGTAGGTTTCTTTGGGAGCAAGAAAAGATGCAGAAGAGCAAGAGGGAGGAGTTCAACCTAGTCAAGGTAAAGTTCTAAAGAAAGTTTGGTTAAGACATTTTTAAGAATTGAATTTGTTCATTCTACTTTACCCAATGACCTTGTGTGAAAAGGAATGTGGAAATGCCAAGGGACTGCAAGAACCTGACCAATTTGTTGGGAAACTTGGGAGATGAATTCAGGCCCATTATCTGACTGTAAGGGAGTAGGCACTCCAAAGCAAGGAACAATATAACCTGAGGTTGGGAAAGCTGTACCTTTGCTGGACAGACCCTATACCATCTGTCAGCCAGAAAATTTAGAAGTTTAATAGTATCTCCTTGGGAGTCCTCAAGAGAGGACTACCTAGAAGATCATCAACCTACTGTAAGAGAGGGGAGGAAATGAAAGTAAGAGAGGCAAGATCGTGAGACAGTGTTTGGCCAAACAGGTGAGGGCTATCCCAAAGTCCCTGTGGGAGAACTGTCCATGTCAGCTGAGAAGAAGCTTGAGTGAAAGGGTCAGTCCAGGTGAAAGCAAAGAGATAGGGATTGGGCACAATGGGGAAGATGGGGATAATGGCCAAGTTGATGATGTGGAGATCTTGCACCAGATGGCAAGATCCATTAGGCTTTTTAACAGCCAGGATGGGAGTGTTATAAGGTGGGTTGGTGGGGCACAGGAAGCCTTTCTGCCTTAAATCCTGGATGACTGGTTGAAGCCCTAAGAGGCTCCTTTGGGGAAGGGAACATTGGGTCTGAGCTGGGTAGGATGTTGGATCTTTCAAGCAAATGAGTATAGATGAGCATATAGCTACAGAGGTGTGTGGGTATCCCAAACCTGTGGTCAAAAAGGGAGGGAGGAAGGGAATATGAAGACTCAGGTTGAGTTGTATGTTCCTGAAAGGTCATGAGAAGAGAAATAGCAGAGGAGTCTTGGTGGAGGTGCTTGGTGGGTGGGGATGTGGAGGCACACAATTTGGTTAGGATGTCCCTTCCCAGGAGGGAAATGGGGCACATAGGAATTATCAAAAAGAATGAGTGAAGAAAATTTGTCTGATATGGCAACGTATTAGAGGGGTTTGTAGGGGGTGGTATGGTTTTCCCTCTATCTTAACAATAGAGGATTTGGCAGGCTAAGTGGGACCCCAAAACTTCTGCAGCACTGAAAAGGTGGCTCCAGTATCTATTAAGAAAGGGAGCTGCCTGCCTTCCACCGTAAGAGTCACCCAGGGCTCCTGAGTGGTGATGGTCATCCAGTGTAGAAATCCCAGGGCCCTTCAGTTATCCGTTGCCAATCCCAGTATGTCACTGGGGGAAGGGGGGCAAAGGTGACCTGGCACTTCTCTGAGCACCAGGGCAATCCACTGCCCAATGTCCCAGTTGATGGCATTTTGGACAAGGACCTAGGGGCTGCGGGGGGTTGGGACAGACTGATGCCCAGTGGCCCTCTTTTCAGCACTTGAGGCATGGGTCTGGAAGTCTTCTGGTAGCTAGGGTGCCCCTAGTGGTGGTTGGCTGGGCATGTCTAGCTGGCTTAAAGGCTTTGACAAGCATTAGATATTTTAATTTTTGGTTTTTTGTTTTTCTTCCCTTCTGTTATGCACATGAATACCACTGCTAGAACCTCTGGCTGTGGGATGAGGGGCCCCATATCCAACCACCTCAATTTAGCCTTTATGTCCAGATAACTTTGAGAAAAAATTAAGTTATGAGCAACTGTCATCCCTCAGGAGTTTCAAGATCCTGATTAGTATATTTGAGCATGGCCTCTGTGAGGTGACTCAGAAAAGTGGATGGGTTTTCAGTTTTGCCCTGTACTACTTCCTGAAGTTTATCATAGTTAATAGGTTTAATGGCAACCTTAGGGAGACCTGCAAGGATGCAAGTTTGGAACTTTTCCTGCCACAGACACCCGATCCCCATATTACAGTCCCTTTGGGGCTCCCTATCTGGTACTGCTTCAGCCCCAAAGAAATGTGTCAGAGTCAACTGGTGAACCTCATGTGCATAATTACACACCTGTTTCCAGATTCTCCTGTGCTTCTCAAGGGGCCAAGGTGTTGGACATGATCTGTAATAAAGTTTGAAGTATTAGAAGTGAAGGAGCCTAGCCACTTCTCTATCTGGCAAAAATAAAACATGTGCATGGGACCACATGACAGGAGGACTAGGCAGGCTGGGGGGTGGGGCAGAAGAAGAAACAGAGCAGGACAAGAAAGATGGAGGAGCAGGGGCTGGAAAGGCCTCTGCTGCAGGAGACTGGTTTGGGGGTGGTTGAATAGCCAGGTCAAAGTCAGAGAAGGAGAAGGGATTGGGAAGGGGAAAAGAAGTCAAAAGGAGGTGTTTGGGTTTGTGTGAAGAGCAAAGATCAGGTTTAGTGCCCAAGAAAGAGAAAGCTTGAAGGTAAAGAATTTCTTTCCACTTGCCCACTCCTTCACAGAAGTTGTATAAGTCAAGTCCCTCAAAACATTAGTATACAAAGTGCCATTAACCAACTGCCTATATTGATTATCCAAAGGATACTGTGGCCAAATAACATTACACAAGCAAATAAGTTTTGATGACTCTAGATCAGGGATCAGGTGGAGGGATTTAAGATTTTCTAGTAAACATCCCAAGGGTGGCTCTGCTGGAATGGAAGAACTAGATCCCATGGCAGAGACTGAGAAACAGCCAAGTCAGTGTCCAAGGCATCTGAGGGCACAAAGTATGGCTGGAGGCGAGAAGGCAGCACAATTATGGGAGTTGCCACCCCTGTCAGTGTGTGCTGGGCAAAAGTGGAGGGAGTTGAGAACCTAACATGTCTGGATTTTCAAGGGAGAAACTAAAGAGGAAACTCAACCCAGAGGAAGAATCTCCACCATAAAGATCAGGGACCCATCCATCAGATAAGGTCAACTAAGGGGGCCAGCTATAACTGTAAAAGTCATGGTTGAGGGAACCCCCACTCCTCAACTGCCTCGAGGTCAGCTGAGGAATGCTAAGCCAACCTAGGGGAAAACTTACCAATCTGAGAGTCGGTGGCAAATGTGCAACTGAGTCCTGGTAAATGGAAAGTGAGACCAGTGTTCAGGGATCTGGGGAGTCAGATAGGATTCAACTCACCTAAGTGGTGATAATAGAGCCCATCCAAATAACAGCATCAATGAGAGCACCCAGAAACAATTCCAGTCACAGGAACTCACACGAGAGATTTTATTAGCAGATGAACAGAGTGTCTGCCCTTAAGGGTGAAAGAGAGAGGAAGAGTGAGAGAGTGAGAGAGTAAGTGAGAGAGTGAAAGTGTGAGAGAGAGAAAAAAGAGCAAATGGCAGAGGAATTGCCCTTAAAGAGTGAAAGTCCACAGGCTAATTGGACCAATGACTGACAAGAAAGTTAACAATCTAAATTTAAAAAATGGAGTGTAGGAAGGGGGCAGAATCAGGTGAAATGGCAGCCACCTTGTTTCTTTCAGTATTCATATATCAATAAAAGAGATGCCCTAGGAAAATAAGATGATTATACATAAAAGACACATGCAAAGAATACAGGTAGGGGAATCCACCTCAACTGATGTGCAAGTCCAAGACCTGTGAAAACCTGAGAAAACAAATCTCCCCCCAAAATCCATAGTCCCCCAAAGAAGAATCCAACTGTAATGATGTAGAAGAATTCCCAGAGAAAGATTTTTAAAAAATTGATTATTAAAATATTCAGTGAACTAAAAGAAGATCTAGGGAAGAAAATAAAAGAGCAATTACAGGAGAGGAAACACCACTTAAATAAAGAAGTAGATACAGTAAAAAAGAAACCAAGCAGAACTCCTAGAAATGAAAGACATGATCAATAAAAAACTTTCTTGAAGGCATCATTAACAGACTAGAATGCATAGAAAACAGAACTTGAGCTCTAGAAGACAAAACTTCTGGCCTTGAAGAAATGTATATGATATTTAGTAAACAGAATGCAATAAAGAGAGCAATGTAGAGAATGTGACCAAAATACAGAAGAACTTGGGGACAGCATTCAAAGGCCAAACCTGAGAATCATTGAGAATCAGTGGGATTTGAGAGAAAATGAAGATGCAAACTAAACACTTAGAGGAAATTTTCAATGGGATAGTTACAGAAAACTTTTTTCCATATCAGAAATGAGATAGACAACCACATACAGGAGGCTTACCAAGTCCCCAAATTGACCTATTCAAAGAAGAAACTCACCAAGACATATCATAATCAAAATGCCTGATGTAGAAAATAAGTTAAAAAATTATTAAAAGCTGCAAGGTCATATTTAAAGGCAAAGTGATAAGTTTTAGGATCTCAGTTCAGATTCTAAAAGCAAGGATTTTTCTGGAATGAGATATTCCAAGACCTAAAAGTAAACACTGCCATTCAAGTTTATTATACCCAGCAAAGTTCAGTTGCAAATTCAAGGGGGAAATAAAATCTTTCTCTGACAAGAATAAAATAAAAGAATTAATGAACATCAATCCAACACTAAGAAGAATACACCCAGAGGAACTTAAAAAAATTCCCAAAGCTCTTGAAGAGAGGAAGTTAAATATAAGAATAAGCCACTAATTGAGAATTGAAACAGGATAAATCAGGCAAAGACCAAAATGACAGAAACCAAAACTGCATATCCATACTAATGCTTAATATTAATGGTCTCAACTCCCCAATTAATGAAACAAATTAGCAGAACAGATCAAAAAACAAGATCTGACTATATGCTGTTTACAAGAGATTCATCTTATAAGTAAGGACTGAAGGTAAAAGAATGGGAAAAATACTTCATGCACATAGACTATGAAAACCAGCAGGAGTAGCTATTCTCATATCAGAGAAAGCACATTTCAAGCAAAAATTAATCAGAATATACATAAAAAGGCTACTACATCCTAGTAAAGGAAACAATCCAACAAGAATATATAAAAATAGTAAACACTTATTCCTGAATGGTCAATGTACTCATTAACATAAACAAGATAGCAAAAAAAAAAAAATCTCATTCTGGTAAAGGAAACAATCCAACAAGAAGAAGATATAAAAATAGTAAACATTTATTCCTGAATGGTCAATATACTCATTTGCATAAACAAGAGAACAAGAATAACAAAAAAACAAAACAAAACAAAAACTCCATGACATTAAATCCTGTATAAATCCCAACACAATAATACTAGGTGATTTTTATACACCCTTATCACAAAGGACAGGTCATGAAAATAAAATCAATAAAGATAACTCCAACCTAAATAACACTATAAATCAAATGGACCTAACAGACATCTGAAGAATATCCCATCCCCAAAATGCTGAACTTGCATTCTTCTACGGTGTGTATGAAACCTTTTACAAAATAGATCATATGCTAAGCCATAAAGCAAATTTTAGAAAACACACACACAAATTTTGTATAACCACACAGATACTATCAGATCATAATAAAATGAAACTAAATATCAACAGCAAGAAAAATAATAGAAACCACCCAAACACATTGAGATTAAACAATACTCTCTTAATGAGCAGATCAAAGAAGAAATGTGAATAGAAATCAAGGAATTCTTAGAATGAATGAGAATGGAGATACAACATATTAAAATCTCTGGGATAGTATGAAAGCAGTTATAAGAGAAAATTTATAGCACTAAATGCCTACATTAAAAAATTAGAGAGACCCTAAATAAATAAGTCTATGTTCCACCTCAAGGGTGTAAAAGCTCTAAAACCAATAGAAGATAGGAAATAATTAAGACCAGACCCTAAAGCATTGAAATGGAGAATAAGAAAGTACACAGTATAAATGCAATGAAGAGTTGGTTCTTTGAATACATAAAGAAGATTGACAAATCCTTAGCCAAACTTACCAATAGAAAGAGAAGACCCAAATCAACAAGATCAAAGATGAATAATCATATGTCACCACAGACCCCTCTGAAATCCAGAGGATTATAAGAACCTACTTTGAAAATTTACGCTCCAATAAACTGAAAAATCTGGAATACATTGACAAATTTTTATATATATGAACTGCCCAAATTGAATCAGGAAATGTAGAAAACCTAAACAGACCAAATATTAGTAATAAAATTGAAACAGCAATTAAAAACTTTCTGAAAAAGATAAACCCATTAGCAGACATTCAGTTGAGTTTTCCCATATCTTTATAGACCTTTACACCAGTCTTTCTCAAATTATTTCATGAAATCAAAAGGTAGGAAACACTCCCAAAGACATTTTATGAAGCTACTATAGCCCCAATACCAAAATTGAAAACAAATCAAGGAAAGAAAACTACAAAGCCATATCCCTGATGAAAATGAATGCAAACATCCTTAATAAAATATTAGTAAACTGCATTCAAAAACACATCAAAATGATAATACACATTGATCAAGTTGATTTCCATCCAGGGATATAAGGTTGTTTTCCATATGCAAATCAATAAATGTAACCTACCACTTAAAAAGAACTAAAGACAAAAATCACATGATGATTTCATTAGATATAGAAAAGGCCTTTGGTAAAATCCAGCACCTATTTATGTTAAAAAATGCCAGAGAAGCTAGGGATTGAGAAACTTACCTCCACATTGTAAAGGACATTTATGACAAACGGTATGGAAAATTCCTAATAGTTTTATTTATGGTTTTTGATAGTGAGCTACCTAAGGTCACAATGCTTGGTAGGCATAACAGAAGGAGTGGACAAATGAGAAATATAACATTGTTTGGAGTCCCATGAATGTTCTGAGACATTTTTGAGCTCAAATGGAACAGAACACAACAACTATCCTTGGAAACTTGGCTCCTGGCCAGATCCACAAACTCAAGTTTTATAATAATATATGGGGCTGGTTTCATAATGCCAGACAATGACTTGTATGTCCACTTAAAAAACTATAAAAAGGAGGACTGGACGAGAGCGATGGATTTTTGATTGCTCCAGTGAGAATTGCTGCGTTGCCTGTGATGCTATTTTCCAGTGCTGATTATTATGGCTGTGACTGTGATTCTATTTTCCAGTGCTGATTGGTGAGAGATTGTTCAGTAGGGGTGCATTTTGTAAATATTCCTTTTTAAATTATTATTGTCTTTTTCCTTAACTAATAAATGTATTCTATTGATTGCATTTCTGTGTTGGCCTGGTGAATACAACTCCGAACCTGTTGGTTTAAATTAAAAAGACCAAGCTTGGCAAAACTCCAAAACATTTTGGCTTAGTCGGCAGGATTTGGGGGTTGTTGCAGCTATGCCATTCATTAAAAAACAGATAAATCTGTAAAATGTATTACATGTGATATTCCCGGATGGGCAGACTTTCCGTTTTCTGCTTTAGCTAAAGAATGGGCATTGGGGTCTGGACTTAGTAAAAATTGGAATGCTAAATTGTGTGATACTAAACCTTTACAATTAATTGATGTTCTAAAAATGGTGCCCGTAAAAAAAGGGGGAAAACTTCCTGCATGTCACGCAAAAGATAAATTCTGTTATCTGTGTACTGTAAAATGTAAAAAAGTAAAAATCCCCCCTTATAAAAACAAAAAGAGAGAGAGGCAAAGACTCTCTGATATAAAACAAAAACAAAATAAGTGTAAATAAAATCTTTAAGTTAAGCTAACTATGGTAAATACAAAAACAATGCCCAAGATAAAATAATGTGGCCCTAAGTTAAGGGCATTATAACCATTTCTGTGAAATAACCCATCTCCTCAGAGGGCCCAAAAGCTGCCAGGTTCAGACCTGGGTAGTCTGGCTCCCCTGCCTAGCTCAACCTGCTAACCTGCCAGGTGCAGCCTAAAATAGATAATGTGGAGCTGGGCACTTACATTCTCCATGAAAAAAAAAGGGGGGGACGGTGTTAAAAAGCCCTAAACAGCTACTTCCCTGGCCTGGCCTTGCTGAAGTCTGCTTTGGAATGTAAACTATTAGAGTCAAAAGATCCAAGGACACTCCTGGGCTGCAACACAGAAAGATGATTTTTAGACTTTCTTTTTCTCATTAATGGCCACGTCATTTTTTCCAGAACTCATCTTTATTTTTACAGGAGAAATAAACAAATTGGATTTAACATATATGGGATTAATCTGTTTATTAAAAATGTCTACTTAATTTACAAAGTTACTAATGGTTAATATAGATTCAAGTATTCCTAACTTCTTCTTCCATGGGATGATATACTAAAACATTATTTGTGTTTCCATAAATTTGTAACCAAACTGTTAAAATTCTATGTACAAAGGGTTTAAAAGTTTCAACTGGGTTTCAATTAAGGTACTATAAATAACAAAGTATTTCATTTCATTAAAATGAAGTAATTTGTCTAAATTAAAATTTTTTTAAGGTTGCTTTTAAATTGTAATTTTAAAAAGAGATATAAAAAAGTTTAAAGAAAAAAATTTTAAGATTTGTGATGGGAAATTAGACATAAGACTGGTGATGGGAAATTAGATAAAAGGCTTGAGATTAAAAAAAAAGGTTTATAGTAAAGGTTTGTAAAAAAGGTTTGTACAAGTAAAAGTTCCATGTAAGTGTTAAAAAAGGTCTATATAAGTAAAGAGTCTATAAAGGTGATAAGAGAGCCTGAGTAAGTAAAGGGTAAATTACACAAAGTTTGTATTTGGGATTAAATTGACTATAATTAACACAGTCAAATTTGTGTAAACTTTAATGTACTGATATAAAATAATATGCTCCAATCAAGATAATTTTCTTGTATTTGTCAAGTTTTATTATTTGAAAAAACTAAATCTTAAAAAATTAAGGTGCGTTCCTGTTCTAAAGACTTAAATAAATACTATGGTAAATAAACAACTGTTATTTAGGATATAACAATATTGTTAACACCCAAAATATATGTGACTAGACATATATACATCTAAAAACTATGTCTGAGTCTTGTCTAAGTGTCATGCAAAAGTTTAAAGACCTGCCTTACATCTATTTGCTTTGACTAACTCAATTTCTGATCATTAACACTGTTTCTTAAATGTGTTCATATTTTCCAGGTATACTAATCTTTTAAACAAAAAAATTTTTAAAAAATGTTTTTATCAAGCTGCTGTTCTCCAGACTGGACTTGTCTGAAATAGTAATTTTAAAGTTATAAAAATAGTAAATTTTGTTAAAGAGTTATTTCCATCATTTACTGTTCTATAGCAAGACCTGTTATCAATAAGGTATATGGTGCCTTTTTACACTGAGGTAAAAATTTAAAGTGTACTTTAAATAAAAAGATAAAAACCTGATCTGTAAAAGGTTAATGTTGTGAAACATAAAAACATTTTGCCACTTTTCCACATGAAAGAAAAGTTAAAAACTCACTCAGCCTTCCTTTAAACTCTGAAAGCAATAAATACAACCTCTGTAAGATAACATTTAAAAAAAAATGTAAAGGACAGTGATTGAGATTGAGGGTCTCTGATGACCTCATGGCTGTGACATGCCTGTTGCCTGGGAATGTACCTACGCAGAGGCACAGGAGGCTTAGCTGTTGTGACAGTGCCCTACATCAGGAGACTCTGTGCAGGAGTCCTATCAATTCTGACCTGGATCTCAGACACACAGCTCCTGGACAAAAAGAAATTCTTTTACTAGACAATAATAGTATTCCTCCAGCTCCCTTCTGCAGTTCCTGCCTGCCTTACAGTAACTTTGGACAGTGTACTTTCTTGAGAGCTACACAGAGCTCTATCTGATCCCAGCTTAATCTTCAAAGTACGTATTTGTAAATCTTTATTTTCCAGTCCTCCTTTACCCTTCACTGGACCTAAAAGTTTAGTCACACTGGTTGTAAACAAAAAAGACAAAGATCAGCTTCAGAACTAAAACATTTTACATAAAATTTGTAAAGAGCCCACCTCACCTGAGATAGGACTCTGCCTCCCACCTTTCTACATGTCAAAATGACTCCAAAATTAGTCAAACTTCAGCTTATTTAAAATTATATTCAAAAGATTGTTTTTGTGTGTGTTGTTGTTATAACATTACTGTGATCTCAAACAGAAAATATAATGTAGAGCTCAGCCAAAATTCAAGATAGTTATCACACAAACTAAATGTTCTTACTGTTGTTGATTTCATTTTGTATTTTTTCCCTGTAAACTCTATTGCCTGATTAATGTTTTACAGATGTACTAGTTCAAAAACAATCAACATAAATATGAGATTCTAAACCATCAATTATAAAACAGATAAGATAAATAAAAGGGTGTAAATAACTATAAAGTCATGAACATTAAAGTTAAAGCCCAGTACTCTTACTTTATGACTTGATGAAACTGCCTTACTGGATGTTTAAGATCAAACTTAAAAATTGAGATTAAAATAAAGGGGAGAAGAAAACCAATATCTGGCTCTTGCCCTCAGAGTCAGCCTAAATCCAGGAAACAAGAAAATTTCTCTAAAGAGCCTTACAACTCTGGGCCACACGAACTCCTGATCACGGAGATTGATGAGAACACTAAAGGATAAAAAGCCAAGCAGTGCATCCACTGCAGAGGAGGGTCATTAAAAAGAGGAGACATACCTAATGCTTCCAAGGGAAGCCACCTCATCAAGGAGACCCTACCTAACAGATGACAGTAAAGGAGCTAAGAAGCTACACTCAAGTCCCCCAGGAGTGACCGACAACCTTGGGAACTCTGACTCTTTAACAGACAGAAACAAGTCAATTTGACCAGCTTGATCTTGGACACCTAACAAAACATTTAAAACCAAAATATAGCTATTCTTAAACATTTTTAAAAAATAGTTAAATGTAACTTAAGATATACACTGTGTTAGGCCCCTAGACTGAGTAAAAATTAAAAGCTACAAAAGAGAGATTCTTAGACAGATGTGCCTAATAACTATCAAGAAAAACTGCCAGTCAGAAATTTTTAGTCAGTTTAAGGCCTACAGATCTTCCTAAGTTGCACAAGTAGGCTTAATCTATGTTTGCTAGTATTATGGTGTTTTTCTTCTCCCTATTTTTACTTTTACAGTTTTTTGATGATGTGATTAACTCAGCTACAATTGCTAGGGGGTCATTCCAAAACATCCCTCCTCCCACCACTCACCACCTGGACTCCTGGAGCAACATAAAGAGGGTTGACATTGCTTTGATGGCCTTGGGGATCCCCTCACACATCCCCCTCGACATGCCTCCATGTTCACTTCCAGAACTCTGAAAGGAAGCCCTTTCCCTCACTTCGCCCCCTCTCTGCTCAAAGAAATCAGAGAGTCATCCTTCGATTTTCCCTTTCCTTTCAGAGTCTAAAATAATAGATTTAAAAAGTAAAAAGTTCCTGAAACCTTACCATATAAAAAACAAATGCTAAAAATTTTAATAACAGTAGACTTAAATAGTATAACCTAACTACTAATACCAGACAAGTTTTTAATTGGACCAAATGTTCTTTACAACTGCTATGTACAGCCCCCCCCCAAAAAACTACTAAGAAAAAAATTCCAATATATGGAGATCCTTATTTACATTTCCAGAGTCTATATATATATAGATAGACATAGATATCCCAATGTATTTTGTACTAAAGATTGGTGTAGTAAAACAATAAGATATACCATTCCTCAAGTAAACAAAAATTCTGTATACTTTTCATATATTACCAATTATTAAAGATAACTATTTCTTACAGCCTTATATAAAAAAATACATCTCAATAAAAAAGTATTACATATAGCCTAGATGATTGTAAACAAACAGATCAAGGACTGTCTTACAATGGTTTAATACAAAGCATAAAACCTTATTTACTACAGCATTCAGTTAATCTATGTACCTTTACTACTTATCCCCTTACTAATTTTAGTGTATTATATAAAGTTAGTCCCCAAAGTGTTTGTTTAGCCACTAATATATTATCCCAAAATTACATACTCTCAGTCTTGGTCCCCTGTTCTCAAGATGTCTACAGCATTTTTTTTTTTTTTTTTTGCAGTGCTGGGGATTGAACCCAGGGCCTTGTGCTTGCAAAGCAGGCACTCTACCAACTGAGCTATAGCCCCAGCCCTGTCTATAGCATTTTAAATAACTTTATTAAAACGGTGATGTTTTCTATCTTACTCCTGATTTAAAAGATGATGTGACAATAACATAAATTCCACAACAAACATGACATTAAATCCACAATATATTCTAAACACTTCTCAAATGCTAAAAATAATCAAGTCAAAAATGCTCATTCTCTAGCTAAACACAGGATAGCTACAACTATTATATCTAAAAAAATTACAGGATATGTCACATGTAATTACACAAGATACAAATCATAATTAGTATGAATTTTTTATTTCAAAGTGCTACTACATCAAGGTATTTTTCTGCTATTTTTTTTCTGTACTTTTAATTTGTGTTTACTTAATCATATTATGTTTTTCCAATGGCTATATGTATCATCACATTAAACAAATATATACAGCAATCCCAATGACCTAATTTGTTTACCCCCATAAACAAAACTAGGGCCAAAATGTATAAAAAAATGCTAATAGTTTTGTTTGTGGTTTTTGATGGTAAACTACCTAAGGTCAAAATGCTTGGTAGATATAACAGAAGGAGTGGACAAATGAGAAATGTAGCATTGCTTGGAGTCCCATGAATGTTCTGAGACATTTTTGAGAACAGATGGAACAGAACACAACAACAATATCCTCAAAAACTCGGCTCCTGACCAGATCCAGGAACTCAAGTTTTATAATAATATATGGGGCTGGTTTCATAATGCCAGACAATGACTCGTATGTCCACTTAAAAAACTATGAAAAGGGAAGACTAGATGAGAGCGATGGATTTTTGATTGCTCCAGTGAGAATTGCTGTATTACCTGTGATACTATTTTCCCCTGCTGATTACCACCTTGCCTGTGATGCTATTTTCCAGTACTGATTAGTGAGAGATTGTTCAGCCAGGGTGCATTTGTAAATATTCCCTTTTTTATTATTATTGTCTTTTTCCTTAACTAATAAATGTATTTTATTAATTATATTTCTGTGTCGACCTGGTAAATACAACCCTAAACCTGCTGGTTTAAATTAAAAAGACCAAGCTTGACAAAATTCCAAAACACAAACCCAAATCTAAAATTACCCTAAATGTAAAAAATCCTAAAGGTGGTCCACTCTTACCACTTCTTTTCAATATAGTCCTCAAAACATTAACCAGGGCAATCAGGCAAGAAGAGGAAATCAAAGGCTGCAAATAGAAAATGAAGAAGCCAAACTATCTCTGTTTGCTGACAATCTAATACTCTAGCTAGAAACCCAAAATACTCCACCAGAAGACTTCTAGAACTTATAAATGAATTCATCAAAGTAGCAGATACAAGGTCAATAGCCATAAATCAAAAGCTTTCCTATACTCCAACAGTGATTCACCCAAGAAAGGAAAACCATATCATTCAAAATAACCTAAAAAAATTATAATTAATCTAATCAAGATGTAAAAGGGCTCTACAATGAACATAATAGAACCTTGAAGAAAAAAATTGAATAGTCCTCAGTTGATAGAAAGATATACCATGTTCTTGGATAGGCAGAATTACGATTGTGAAAATGGCCATCCACCCAAAGCAATATAGAGATTCAATCCCCATCAAAATACCAATGACATTCTTCACAGAATTAGAGGAAAAAAATCTTAAATTCATTTCAAAGACTAAGAGATCCAGAGTAGCCAATGCAATACAAAACAAGAAAAGCAAAGCAGAAGGCATTACAATATGTAATCTGAAATTATACCACAGAGCTACAGTAACAAAAACAGTATGGTATTGTCATCAAAATAGACATGAAGACCAATGGAACAGAATAGAAGACACAAAGCAAATCCAAATATGTAAGGACATCTGATATTTGACAGAGGTACCAAAAGTAAATTTCGCAGAAGAAACAGCCTTTGTAGCAAACAGTGGGAAAACTGGATAGCTGTATGTAGAAAAGGGAAACTAGACTGCTATCTCTCCCCTGCACAAACCTCAAATTGAATTAAATCAATGACTTAGGAATTAGACCAGAAACTTTACAACTGCTATGTCAATGCTTCATCATATAAGTGCTGGAAACCAACTTCCTGAATAAGACCCCCTAAGCACAAGAGATAAAACCAAGAATCAATAAATTGGATGTCATACAATTAAAAAGATTCTGCCCAGCAAAAGAAATGATTAAGAGCATGAACAGAGAGACTAGAGAGTGGAGAAACTTTTGGCCAGCTACTTCTCTGATAGGGAATTAATATTCAGAATACAAAAAGATTCAAAAAATTAACGGCAATAAAAAAATCAATAAATGGGCCAGATAACTAAACAGAAACGTCTCAAAAGGAGAAACACAATGGCCAACAAATAAACAAATAAATGATCGATATCTTTAGCAATCAAGGAAATGCAAATCAAAACTACAGTAGGTTTTCATCTTACTCCAGTCAGAATAGCAATGTTCAAGAATACAAATAATAAATGTTAGTGAGGTTGTGAGGGTAAAGGCATAATTGCACATTGTTGGTAAGATTGTGGACTAACACAAACACTTTGGAAAGTAGTATGGATATTACTCATCAAACTAGGGAGGGAACCACCGTGTAATCCAGCTATCCCACTCCTTGTTATTTTCCCAAAATATCTAAAATTGGCATACTACATCAATACAGCCACCACAATGCTTACAACAGCACAATTCACAAGAGTTAAATTATGGAATCAACCCATATTCACATCAATAGATAAATGGACTAAGAAATTGTGGTACACATATGCAGTGGAGTTCTACTCAACCTTAAACAGAATGAAATTATGGCATTTGCTGTTAAATGGATGGAAATGGAGATCATCTTATTAAGTGAAATAAGCTGAACTCAAAAACTCAAAGGTCAAATGCTTTCTCCCATATGTGGAAGTTAAAGGGGGAGGAAGGATAGGGTAACAAGGATAAAGGAAAGATCAGTAATGTAGAAGAAATAGATCAAGAGACAGAGTGGAGGGATGGGTAAAGGGAGGCAATGTAGAATGAATTCTTAGAAACTCATGTTATGTGCATGTATAAATACATCAAAGGAAACTTCACCTTTATGTGTAGGTATAAATAACCAATCAAATATAACTTAATAGACAAAGGACAAGAAGTCTAGTAGAGTAAAGAAGGAAGAATGGGAGAGTGGAGAGACAATGGGAGGCAAAAGCGGGGCGGGTATGAGTTGAAATGGAATTCCATGCATGTAGGTGTTTGTCAGGATGAACCCAAATACTATATATAACTATAAAGCCCTTATAAAAAATAAATACAAATAAAATAAAAATGAATATATTATAAAGCATTTTGATCTTGTCTTCTAATTTCTTAAAACCTACAACAAAAAGTACATGACTGTGGTTCGATGTTTTCAAAATGTATATTTTTTGGTTTACTTAATAATCTATTTTTTTATGAAGTTCATTCACTACATCTCACATATTTCCTGGAAATAATTAGAAATCTTACCAATCATGTAAAGAAAAAGCTAAAGTATAAAAAACTCTAAGTATGTAAGTACCAAGTATATGTCATGGCATTTATTATGAATTAATAGTTTCCCTATATATACTCTATATGTACATCTCTTTAATTTTTTATTCACTACTTTTTAAATATTTCACCAGGATAAAAATTTTAAAAAGCATATAGAGCTAATTTTGGAACATAGGGTCCTGCTTGCTGCTCACTTTCCTTCCTACTTCTAATTCAAAATTGAAGGAATTCAAAACTCTAATTCAAAACTCTCAGCCAAACAGTCCTAAGGGGCATAAACTCACTGGGTAAGACATAGAGCATAGGTTGTTTTACTCCAGAAAGATAACAGGATGCAGCTTCCCTCTTTGTGATACAGTCTCTCTGAGTATTACACTGGAGCCCTGGGAAATGACAGTGACACTATTGCTGGAATAACCAGGGCATTCATGGAACAGAGACTGATAGAGTCATTAACTAAAAGAAGGCAAGAGTGGTTAGTACTCTAGAAGCTAGGTGAATGCAAAATCCATTGAGGGGGGAGAAAGCACTCTCCAGATAATAAATTTACCTTGCAATGTGATTCTAAATGTCCAGAGTCCTCTTCATCTCCCAGAAATTACCTAATTCCTTTCATTGAGAATAGAATATGTTAGATAAGAGATGTGACCTCCTATCAGAAAAATGAGCACAAAATCATGCCATTTAAAGGACTCACAACCTGAAAGAAAAAGGAACAAGTGGAACAATTGCTCATGTGCCCATTGTGTTGAACTGCTTCTTTCTACTTGCTAGGACTACCACTCTTCTAAGACCTCCTTCACACTTCAGAGAGAAAGCTTGGAGCTTTGGGAGTTTTTTGCTTGTTTGTTTTTGGAGTCCTTTTCCCTGTTCAAGTTTGGGAATTTTATCCATGATAAGGCACTTGAGTAAAACTATGTAGGAAGGAGGATTCAGTATATTCCAGAAAGGTTTGAAACCATGGCACTTACTGTGGTGTCTGGCTAGGCCCATCATGGCTATCAGCATTGAAAGGTCTTGGGAGCTGTCTCAGCACTACTGAAAATGTTGCAGTCTCATGAGGTGCTTCTGAGAATCAATTGCTTGTTACATCAGGCTGAGTTCCTCAAATTTGTTTGCCTGACCTTCTGGTCACAGATTTTTTGATCTTCTTTTGCATCTTCCCTGACTGCCATTCCTCCATCTTTTCAAATGTTGAAGTAGACCTATATTTCTAAGTTCCACCTTTTCCCCAAAATATGTATGTGGGCCTGTTTTCCTGATACATTCACATTGTTCCACCCAATTAAATTTTCCCATAGCTGAAGGAAAAAGTTAGACACCAGAGTTAAAAATAATAATTAGTATTAAAAGATCCAAGCACTGTGTGTGTGTGTGTGTGTGTGTGTGTGTGCGTGTGTGTGTACAGAATTTTTGGAGTTTAAAAATAATTGTTAAAAATATACATTACATGAATTAAGAGAGAAGACAATTATTGTTAAGACACGAAATAATGACATGAAAACCCAGTACAGAACAATTACATCAAAAACTACAAATGCATTGAAATTAAAATTATAAAAGAGAGGGGTAAGAGAAGAAAGGAGAAACTAGATTATGTAGAGGGAAATGAGAGGGGGAGGAAGCAGGGGTATGAAAAATGGTGGAATGAGACAGATATCGTTTCCCTATGTACATGTATGATTACACGAATAGTGCAAATCTACATCGTGCACAACCATAGAAATGAAAAGTTGTGCCCCATTTGTGTACAATTAATCAAAATGCAGTCTGTAAAAATAAAACAAACAAATAAATAAATAAAACTATAAAAGAAAAGAGACTTAGAGGACATTTACATGTAGGCCTAACATTCTAAAGAATGACAATGATTTAACAAATACCCAAAGGAAAGGTCTTCAATGTTCTAAAATTATATTTAATTGGAAAAGGAAGGACACACTTGGACATATGTTAATAAAAGTTATGAACTCCAAAGTTTGTAAAAAAGCAAATGTTTTAGTCCTCTTCTTTGTCCCCACCAAAAATAAAACTAAAAACATTTATATACTCATCCTACATCTCTCCTGCATTGCTCTCTCTTCATTTAGTTTTATCAGTTTTCTCAAAGATTCTGATCACAGAGAATTTCTACCTGGCCAAGAGGTCATTGACATCTCATGGGCAAAGAATCCGTTTATTCTCAGTACTTTCAGTCCTAAACTAGACTGAAGAAGAAATTACAGTACGCTGAAATTTCAAGTTTCTCTGATTTTCCAAATCTACACACAAGAGTAAATCCATTATCTAGCCTAAGTCTTATTATTTGAGTTATTTAATAATAAAGAAATTTTAGAAATTAGATTCCTAGAAATCAAAAATTATTTTGTTGTCATTGTCCCTTTATTGTCAAAAATTCTCATCTCAACTCCCCCTTTATATATGTGTGTGTATATATAAATATATATATATATATGAAATGTGTATTTATTTATAGCATTAAATGTTACCATGCTGGTTTTCTCCCTCTGCTTATAAGACTTAAACTTTTTCTTGTCTGACTAGATGTGAACTGCCTGAATGGATCCAGAATAGAGTTTCTCCAGAGAATGTGATTTCTTTAAAGGTAGAGGGGAGAAAAGTAATATTCACATACTCTCGTTATCTTCTTAAGAGAGAGAGAAGAAACACATACAATCATAATTCCAGAAGCAGTATTAAAGCATTTTCCAAAATATGTTTAAAAGAAATTAATAACAGGAAGTTTGCAAGTGTAACATGTTTGTTTGTGTCAATGTTAAATTTATGTTGGTGAGAAAAGTACTGGCACATCTCAGTTAAATTTTACATAAGAGAAAGATAAAACAGTTAAAATGTAGTTGGAATTTACCCTTGTCTGATGATTCCCACTTGTCAGGGAAATTATTTAGTGAAATGTGTGTGAAAGTGATTTTTCTTCTTTCAAAATAGAAGCCCTAAGATTTAGGGCTTGTTCTGCCATTTTTTCTTTTCTTTATCCCTCCATACTTTTATGTACTTAAATGCATTTCAGTCAGTCTAAGTCCCCAAGTAAGTCAATGTGAAAAAGAGATGTAGCCAATCCTCAGTGGACATGTACCTGAGTGAGAAATAAATTGTTTTCCTTTCTGTATGATTTGATGCCAAAGGCCAGTAAAGCAAAATATGTCATTCAATTCACAAGAACTATCTTTTATTTTTGGAGTTTCTTCCTAGTTTTTGGTAACTTTGCCCCTGGAGAGAGATATGCATTTATGACACATTTGCAAGCCAAGGATTATCTATTTGCTGAAATCTTTCCTGTGAAGTCCTTGGGAGATCCATGCCACTGATTGGAACGCAAAACAAAGTAAATTTTGGAGGTATCTCAAAATTTGAATATAAGTGATGATTACAAATATTAAAGGACTATTAAATTACTGGAAAGAATACATTAGTATTGTTCAAGTAAATCACTAGGGTTATTAAAACATACAACCTTTAAAAAAAAGAAATTATGAAAGCAATCCCATTTATAAGAGCATCAAAAAGAATAAAATAGGTAGGAAAAGTTAACCAAGATAAGATCTGCTAAGACTATTAATCACTGGTGAATGAAACTGAAGAAGGCACAAATGTAAATGAAAAGGTATCCTGTGATCATGGATTGGAAGAATTGCTATTGCTATAGTGTCCATATCACCCAGAGCAATCTGCAAATTCAATGCAATTCCCATCGAAAATCCTCATGGCATTTTCACAGAAATTTCTTAGAATCCTAAAATTTGAATGGAACCATAAAAGATCCTGAAGAGCTGAAGTCTCAAACAAAAAAGATTGGATTCATTTAACTACCTGATTTCAAAGTATGCTACAAAGCTGTACTAATAAAACAGAATGGTCCTGGCATACAAACAGACATCTCAGTCAATGAGACTGAATGGAAAGCCCAGAAATAAACTCATACATATATGGTGGTCAACTGTTCTTCAAGAACAGCACTAAAAACATAAAACAGGAGAAAGGACAGTCTCCTCAATAAAGGGCATTAGTAAAATCACATATCCATATGCAGAAAGAAATTAGAATTTATCCCACACCATTTAAAAATCCAGCCAAAATAGATAAAAGATTTAAAACAAAGAATTCTAGGAATCAGTAACTCCTGGAAAAAAATAAAGAAAAATATCCTTGAAATTGACCTATAAATATATATGAAGAAGCAGAAGCAACAAAAAACAATTACAGAAAACTGGAATAATATCAAACTGAGGAGCTTTTGAATGGCAAATGGAAAACAGTGTGAATACAAAACATGAAGAATTATATATGCAAATCAAACATCAAATCTGGGATTAATATCCTAAATAAATGAGTAATTCCTAAAACTCAATGGCAAATGAATATATAAATAGATAACCTAATTTCAAAAAAGTTCATAGACCCTGAATGGACATGTCTCTGAAGAAGACATTCTTATGGCCTCCATGTTTATGAAAAAATTTCAGACATCCTTAAATATCAGGAAAATGCAATTCAAAACCATAGTGAAATATCTATCTATCACCTTGCACCTGTCAGTATGGATATTGCTTAAGAATGAAAATATAAAAATGATGTGGGAAAAAATGAAAACAGGCACTTGGTTGGTGGGGGTGTAAACTAATACAATCAGGATAAAAAATAATGAAGAGATTCTTCAAAAAGTTAAAAACAGAAATATTGTATGATGCAAAAATTCTATTTGTGAGTATTTTATCCAAAGAAATTGACATCAAGATCAGAAAAAGATATCTGTTCTCCCAAGTTTATTGCAGCATTATTCAGAGTAGTTAAGATATGGAATCAACTTAAATGCCTATCAAAAGACGACTGGATAAAGGCAGTCTGGTATATACATATAATAGAATATTATTATTCTCTAAAAAAGAAAGAAATTCTATGGTTTGTGACAACATGGATGGACTTGGAGAACATTATTTTGAGGGAAATAAATCAGATACAGACAGACTGTATGATCTCACATACATGTGGAATCTAAATTAGTTAAACTAATAGAAGAAATAGAGAATAGAATCATGATTGCCAGGGACTACAGAGTGGCTAGGAGGCTATGGTCATCATGTATGCAGCTAACCATTCAATATTTATACTTATACATACTTTCTAGGAGGGTGAGTATATGTTAAGAATCCTTATTACAGACATACATAAAATAATAGAAACAGGATGTGGGAAGAAACTTTGGAAGGCAATGGATATGTCTATGGACTTGGTGGCAGTGTATATTTTCTTGAAACAAAATTGTACATATCAGATATCAGCTTTTTGTATGCCAATCAGCCCTCAGTAAAGTGTTTGTTATGGTTTAGACAAGGTGTGTCCCCCAAAAGTTAGGGTGTGAGACAATGCAAGGATTTTCAGAGGTGAAATGGTTAGATTATGAAAGCTGTAATGTGACCAGAGGATTGACTCACAGATATGGATTATCTGGGCTGTAACTGTAGGCAGGTAGGGTAGGACTGGAGGAAGTAGGTCACTGGGGGTATGTCTCTGGGGTTTATAGTTTATCCCTGGTGAGCAGAGCTCTCTTTCTCTCTGCTTCCCCGATGTCATGTCCTGAGATGTTTTCTTCCACCACACCTTTCTGCCATGCTCTGCCTTACCTCAGGCCCAGAGCTATGAAGTTGGTCCACCATGAACTGAACCTTTGAAACCATGAGCCAACATAAACTTTTCCTTCTCTATGTTGTTCTTGTCAGGTCTTTTCCACAATGACAAAAAACTGACTACAAAAGTAGCTAAAAAAAATGTGCATGTTCCATTAAATATTCACAGGCACGAATGCACAGATGGTGTGACTCTACTTTGTGTACAACCAGTGAAACAATAGCTGTACTCCATTTGTGTTCAATGAATCAATAAGTAAATAAAAGGAGAAAAAAAAATAATAAATAAATAAATAAATATTCAAAATATTTATCTGAACACTTTTAAAAAATACTCATCTTTAATTTGTTATAAACATATCTTAAATATTCAATTCTATCTAAGCATGCAATAAGGGATTAATATCCAAATATATAAGATTATAACATTCTCCTTCAGATGAGTGGGTGCCAATCTATGGTCTGGCTGTACATTCCTAAGTTTGGGAATTTATTTAGATGATACTAGATTAGTCTCAGAGAAATGAGTCCTAAATTAGTCTCAGAGAAATGAGTGCACACTGTAGACAAGTGTGCACTGGATAACACAGAGGTGTTTGTAGAGCCTTCATTCACTTAAGTTTCTCAGTCACACTCTGCATCCAAAACTTTCTGATGAGGTCAGAATATTTGTACCACCTGGGAGAATGTTGAAGTAATCTCTTCAATATGTTCTAGCTGTGGTGTGGTGAACTCAAACTATATATTTAAATAAGAGTGCTTCATTCAATGAATCAAAAAATTAAACAAAAAGACAAAAACAAAAAAAAGAGTGCTTCATGTGATTTACTTTCTTTCATGAATCCATAATTTCTGTTTATTAGTACATTATTTCAAGCTTACCAGATATTAGTATATTATTTTTATTTCCAACATTCATTTCAAATCTGGAAATATCATTATCACGATTCACTTTACAGAGTCTTTACATAACTATTCAGTCCTATGAGACATTCTATACTTTACTGGGAGATGGATTCATTTGATTTTATTACTGTTTAATTAATTTCATTCATAGGGAAGTGATACATGGAACACATAACAACACTTATCTTGGAAACTGGCTTCTTTGTAGAATATGTTGGTTGCCTTCCTTTATAGGTGAATTCATCAAAAGTCAAAGTTATGTAATCAAATAAAATTTATTATTATTATTTTGTAGATAACATTTTTGTTCTTTTTAGATACACGTAACAGTAGAGTGCGTTTTGACAAATGGTACGTACATGAAGTATAATTTATTCTAATTTGGATTCCATTCTTGTGGTTGTACATGATGGAGAGTTTCACTGATCATGTACTCATATATGAACACAGGAAAGCTATGTCTGATTCATTCTACTGTAAAATTTGTTATTTTTAATTGAAGGTACCTGTCCATAAGAAATAAGCAGTATATATTTTTGTTCATTAACATATGCATATATTTATATGTTATTACATTTCTAGTTGTAGTTGCAATGCACTAAAAAAGATTTCAGAATCTCAGTAGGAATCATAATTCCTTATCATTGCTGAGAATGATGTAACCTCATATGGCCATATGTGAAAAGAGGCTTATTATTTATAATAAAGGGGACAGGATGTTATGTGCCAGAATAAGGAAAGAACAGGTGGTCTCTAGCTTTGAGACTCTGCATATTTTGATTTTTTGTTTTATTTTTGGAAAGTGGAATAGGTAATGGATATGGAGAATAGGAAATTCCCCAAATAATGAGGCCTGAGAAAAAGAAAGGGGAGTGAAAATGAAGGCCATGCATTGACAGCTTTCATCTCCCAAGATGAATGTTTTCCAGATGCTGGTTGCAGGCAAAGAGGATATTTTATCATCCTCAAAAGAAAACAGTCTCTAGGAGGCATTATCTCCTCCAAAGCAAAATCCTTTTAGGCACTGTCCACAGACCTTGACAAAAAGGCCCACATTTCCAAGCAAAACTGACCCATGTTCACTAGACCATACCTCAAAATAACCTATATAAACCCAGTCCCTTTCTTTGTTCAGTGGCCCATTTTCCACCGAGAGAGTGGGTCCAGGGGCACCATTTCATGAGATGATGCATGAGGTTTACATCCTGCCCAGTCTTTTTGTGCTAATGGGAGTAATAGGATTATAGTATTTTCAAAATTGTAGGCTAGCTCTCTGATGATCCTGGGACCTTACTATATTGCTATGTCTATACATGTGCCTCAAATTTTCCTCCAAATTCTGTTAAATTCTTAATTTATGTATCATAAATTCAAGAGGCAGAGGACTCAGATTTCCTGTCACCATTGTCTGTTGGATGTCAGTAAAAACATGTATGAGAGAAGTGCCATTCAAAATGGAAGTCGTGGAGGAACAATGAGACCTTCCTTCCACGTATTTTTCAGTCCCTTTGTCTCACAGAAGTGAGTATCAGGGTCCTTTATTTGGTCACAAGAACTCATTAACCTTGTATGAAGAGCACATCATGAGGATCTAATCAGTATTTTAAGTGTCTCCTCATCTTCAGATAGTTTCTTAGTTTACTCTGATGCATCCCTGAAGGCTGTTGGAATCAGCTGCTGACCAGTGTTCTTTGTCATCTCAGAACACTGTGGAAAAGGATGACACCAGGTGATTTTTGTTCACAGGCTTCTTAAGGTCATGCAAGTAAGCTGACTCAGAAAATTCAGACCCCTAGTATAGAAGCAAATAGGCCTATGAGACTGCTAACCCAGGATGAAGTTGGATAAGAAGCAATTACATAGAGTTGATTAACTGATAAAGGAGGATACGGTTTTTTATTTGGAATATTATTGATGTCTGTTTTACTTTCTGGATATATACAGAGGCCATTTCTTTCTTACTTTTAATCTATCTATAACTCATAAAAAGTTAGTTGACATTATTGCCAGGTAGAGATAGAGGTCCAGGTTTTACTTTTGGCCTCCATTGACCCAGAGGAGAAGAGATTTGCTTTACTGCAGGTGTGGGAATTGAAGCTTTCCCAAAGGCCTAGTTTGATAACAACCCCGGCTCTGATGAGGAGGGAGGGATCCTGCGTTTTGCTCTCACTAGATTTCGACTGACCCAATTCCTAAGGGAGGAGCCTCTTTACCTCCAGGTATATGCAAGTATGCACTGGCTACCCACCCACTCAGTCTGCACTGACACCAGGTTGAGAGCTTCAGCACTGCCAGAGATAAATGTTTGTTTCTTCTCTGTCTCAACTAGGTGGCTTCAGATGTCTCCTTGTAATCAGGCCCATATGGCTGTCTAGGCACCCCACATCCCCCCCACCACATGTGTGGGGTATGGGGATAGGGCTACTGTTTTCTATGTTGTCTTAATGTAAAGCAGCTATGGTCTAAAACGTTTTCATTTTACTTGACTGCTCTTCTCTTGTCCTTTGGCTACAGAGAGCAGGATTTTCCTAAGAACTTTTGTGTCAGCACCCAATGGTATCCAGGTTGCTGGTGTCTGCACTTTCAGTCCAGAATACATAAAACAAAAAAATAGGCTGGGGATATAGCTCAGTTGGTAGGGTGCTTGCCTTGCAAGCATAGGCCCTGGGTTCAATCCCCACCACTGGGGATAAAAAAGAAGAGTTGTGTGAGCCAGGTGCGGTGGCACACACCTGTAATCCCAGCAGTTTGAGAGGCTGAGACAGGATGGTGAGTTCAAAGTCAGCCTCAGCAACTTAGCGAGACCCTAAGCAACTCAGTGAGACCCTGTCTCTAAATAAAATACAAAATAGGGCTGGGGATGTGGCTCAGGGGTGGAGTGCCCCTGGGTTCAATCCCCAGTACCAAAATAATAATAATAATAATAATAATAATAATAATAATAACAATAACAATAATAAAAT